>CM023450.1:113621754-113713792 GCA_013339765.2 Haemaphysalis longicornis | reverse complement strand
GGGCTTGTGACGACGACGCAAAAGGCACAATTTCGTGGCCCTTGCTATATGGTCTGCAAACACAAAGTCTTGCAGTCTGCGCTCCCCAACTCCTCGAAAAAAAAAAATCCAGGGACTTACTTACCCGCTCGTGTTCAACCGGGCTATGCCGTAATACAATACACTAGCCGGCTTGACATGGCGCCGCAGCTTGGCTTGCGTTCCCGGTGGCCCTGATAAACCAATCGTATTCGCAGTTCCTTCCACTGCTACAAGACACCAAGACCTCGAAGCAGACATTTGATGTCGCAGCAAGCGAACGTGGTCAAAAAGTGTGAAAGCTCGGAACTGAGATAAATGAATCTATACCGAGCAAGAGTCAAAAGCGCGGAACCCCAACTTGCTCTGCGCTGAAATTACTCCGTACTGGCGCACGCGCGCTAAAGACAGATCAACCGGACCACAATCGCCACGCGCGAACTTTTTTCTTTCCACTCCTACTGCGAATGGCGCGCAAGATTTTTTTTAATGTTTTTTCGGCTTTCGCCACATCGTCGGGCGCGCGTCGTCGGCCGCCGCAAAGGAAGGGTCGCGGGCCATTGTGTGAGGGGGAATACGCGCTTGCGCCGCAAGCCACACATATCACTCAGACAGCTTCACGATTGCCCCCCTCCTTTTATTTATTTCCTGGCCTCAGGCTGTGTCCGCTAGTTTACAGCCGTGACACGGGTCGTTGGCGCGCATATAGAGCGTACTGTAACCACCTGAGGTTTTGTCACGGAAAAGAAGTCTGTCAGGGCCTCTTATATCACGGTATTTAGGCTGCCCACCGCATATAAATAGGACGCCATCCGGGACGCGACTAAGAGTGTACGCATAATTCTTCTACTGTTACACTCTAATGTGTGTTACCCAGTGATTTATCTTGTACGATTGCTTAGGGAAGTTTGTAACGCAGTGTATTGGTATATTTCTAAGCCCTTCACCGATGGTTACCCGTGAAACCGCTAAAATCTAAGACCGTTTGCTATTGAACATTCTTGTGATTCTTGTGTGGTTGTATGTTGTCCTTGGAAACAGGGGATTGGAGGTAGTCCAAGCTTTTTCTTTAACCCTTGAATGTGCTTTTTTGGAACATGAAAAAAAGCTATTATTATTATCATCTTCTTCTGCCCTGGCTTCCTCGCTTGAAATTATATGCAATAAATAGAGATCTACTTGGTTACGCCGAAATATAAGTTGTTAGAGCGTAAATTTTATTTCTCTTGAGCGTTGATGGCGGTCATCTCTAAGAGGGACACACAGATACGCTCACACAGATTTATTTTCATTCTGGTAATCTTCAAAGTGGTGCCTATTTATGACTAATGCTCTCCAAACGCATGCTCAAGTGATGAGCCGCGATATCTTCAGGCCCAAATCAATGCTTTCAACGGCATGAAACTATGATAGTGCATGCGTGTTAATAGCAAACCGACCGGGATGCTCCTTTTCCAATGGCTCGAATTTCAAGGATGCCTAGAGCCTAGGGAGAACTTATTCGGAGACCCGAAAAATAGATGTAACCCTGGCCATATAAGCTTAACTTAAAGGGACACTGAAGTAATTTGAAAATATTGCGGGATTACTTGCGCAAATTTAAGTATGGAGTCCCTAGGCTATGTTTCGACCACTCTCGCAGCGTTTACTCGACTTTATGTAGCAGAAAAATCAATTTTAAGGTGCTGAAGTCCTCTTTGCATCATCCGTGACAATTTCCTATGACGTTTCGGGCGACTCCTACCTGAGTGTGCTAACCTTGGCTGCTCTACTTTGCGGCCCGCCGACCCTCCGACCGAGACAGCCGGCCGGCCGTCGACGGATGGTTAGAAATTGCTCGCTCCGTGGTTCGCTCAGTCAAACCAAAGAGGCGACAAGGTTTGTGCCCGTAATAATGTGACTTTAGACTGTAACCAGCTTGGTAACATCGACTTAAGCTAGAGTAGGCCCACACAAGCGCACATGCGACGCTTCGCTCTGCTTTGGTCACTTAGCTGCGCTGGAGCTGTAAGCTTCATATTCATGTGCGTCTGGTACAGCAGTAGAAATCCTAAGGATACTAAAGGCGGTCGTTGAGTAAGCGAAGTTAACATAGGAAATAAGGAAATAAAATAAACAACAACTTTTATTGGAAAGGGTAAAACCAAGGTGTTGGGAGCGCTTCTCCGCGGGAAGAACTAGAACATCGGTCAGTAGCCCGGCCACACATTAAGATCGCTTTTCCCGCATAGCGAAAGTAGCAGCTATAGATAGAATATTTGGGAAGCTTTGGGGACGCTCACTGCTCACTGGGAAGCGTTACTTAAACCATACTGATCTACACTGCTGGGATTGCTGAAACTAAAAAAAGCTGCCTATGTGATGTGTTATTGGTTTTTTAATTTGATTTTTTGTTAGATGATGTTACCGACACTGCATTCACTATTTCATGCTGCAACCTGCATTGCTCCACAAGCAAATTGGCAAACTGCGTGCACACTGATAATGACGCGCCAGCTACAACTCGGGGTGGTGTTGTAATAAGCAGCGACCGCTTGCAGGCTTGGGCCCGAATCAGTCGACCGTTGGACTGGAGCAAACACGTCTCTTATGACACTGGTAGGAGTGAGGCAAGCTACCCGCCCCGGTGGCTCAGTGGCTAAGGCGTTGTGCGCTGCTGAGCACGAGGTCAACGGTTTTATTCCCGGCCGCGGCGGCCGCTTTTCTGATGGGGGAGAAAAAAAAAAGGCCCGTGTGTACGAGATTTCGGCGCACGTTAAAGATCCCCAATTGGTCAAATTTAATCCGGACTCTCCACTACGGCGTGCCTCATCGCCTGCGTTGCGTCGGTGCGTTAAACCTTACAATGAATCAATCAAGACCTCCTTCTGGTGTGTGCAGCGTATCCGGATGACCTGTGAGCTTTGGTGACGAAGCTGCTAGGCGAATGTTCTTGGAAACTCAGTGATTCCGTATGTCCATGGAGTAAAAGAGGTTCTGAAGAAGAGTGCCAGCAAGGTGTGCGCACGGTTTGTATTTTCGGCTCCCAAGAAACACAGCTGCCTGTGTAAGCGTGTAAAGGCCGGAAATCCTAAGCCACGAACGTGCGTCAAAACCACATCGCTGGGTACTGTGGCTCTGTGGACAACGTCATCTAGGAAAACTGGTTGGTGTGTTTACGATCTTATATGGTACAAACAGGTCGTTGCCTGAACGCTCGCTTGAGGGAGCGCGCGACAGGCAGCAGGACTTGTTGGCTGTGGGTGAGGTTGTCGACAGGCAACACCCATCAGCCATTGCCCCTCGTGCGGCTGCATCACCCCCGCTTCAGTGACTGTGCCACCCTCACAACGTCTCCAGGCCGAGGAGAAAGAAGTTTTTTAAGCTTTCGAATCAACAGGGAGGACAAGTGTTTTTGTGAACCGTCCATTTCCCTTATAGATAAAGAGATTGCGTAGCTGACTTCACTGGTTGTCGATAAATATGAAATGTTGTTGCTGTCTTCACATATGCTTCGATAGAAGTTGATGTCAAATTTTATTTCGTGTCTTCGCTTTTTTGTGTATATTTCCCTGAAGTATTGAAACATGCTAAATTTTTCTGCGCTGTTGTATTGTTTTTATTTCTAATTCAGTTCGCCCTGTCATCTGCACTGTTTTTCTTCAATCGTCGAGTGTTTTGAGCAAGGTTTAGGAGATAGAATAAATTCGCCGCAAATGCCCGAAGCAATAGGAGCACAGGTCTTCCGGATAGGTTTGTTTTCAAGAACGTCATAATTCTCGGTTTTGTAGATGGATTAGAATATTAGGGCATATTGAAAACACGGCTATACATGAATAAACGAAATAATATTTTCTCTAATGTGCAAAAATTATTTGTGAGATGCGTGGCTGCATGCTCGAGTCACTCATGCACAATGCATTCGCCTGAAAAAAAAGTCTAAAAAATTTCTCGCGTGCCCGAGGTTTAACTGGGTAAGCTGAAAGGAGTGAAACTCTCGACACCATCCTACTTTCCACCGACTCTTCTAAGTGCAACAGTCCTGGGAGCAGGTGTACAACCTGTGTAGCGAAACGGAAAAGCCACTGCTGTTAAGCCAGTCGATTTTTCTTAAAGTCCTCATGGGCTGTTCCTAATGGAAGCGTTTTTCTTTTTTTGATTAAAGCTTTTCTAGCCAGTTAGCCTGCACAGGTGTTGCCTCCAGCTTAGTCTGCGTGTTCGCCCGAGTTAAGCTTCCGTTCGCTTCCGCCCGCTTCCGCCGGTAGCAAAGGATACTCCTAGGGCTTCCACCCTAAGCGGACAAATCCGCCTTTAAGAATAAAGAAAGCAAGGAAGGGGTAGATGCCAATACCGGGCAGTAAATGCGCGTACGCTGGACTAACAAAAGCAAGAAAGCATACAAAGCACCTAAATAAACGAAGCCGCCCAAGAAGTTCGGAAACAGCGCGCAGCTGCAGATGCAGAAGCGACTTAGGATTTCGAGCACGTACCTGCCGCGTATGCAACAACAGCCGCACATTTGTGTAGGGAAACGATTATTCCGGGCGAGCTTGTAGTCAGAGTAGCGCTCTGTCTTGGCCTCTGTTTTCACTCTCTCTCTACCTCCCTCACGGCCAACTTCGTTTTGTGTTCTTCCCTTTACGACTCTTTCTTTGGCCCGCCGGTGTTTCTCCCCTTCGCCTTTGTCATTTTCTGGGTGTTCGACTATCCTTAACATTCATCGAACGGACCGCTCCGACAGTGCTTGGGGGAGCGCCTGAGGAAACATGTCTGTGAAAAACAAATCACCCAGAGAAAGAAAGTGCAAGGAAACACCGATAGTACCGCCCCTTCCTCTAAAGTTAGCATACGGCCGTCTTTTTGCTATCGTTGATACTAAGAAGGAGGCCTACGTAGACGAAAAAGAAAGCCCGCCTGCATGCGTAAGCAACCCCGCTAACCCTGCTTTTTCGGAGCGTTTTTTACTGGGCTCGTTAGCGAACCCCGTGACGTAGAGAAGTAGTGCTGTTACAACGGGATTAACACCTGCTGTCACGTGTCCCTCTGCTGTATTTCACGAGTTTGTCAAGCCAAATTTTCCTTGCCTTCGTCAGTACTGTTACAAGAATTCCGTCGGTAAAGCAGTGTGAATATTTGGAATACGGCTTTAATACAGCCAAAAATAGACTGGAGGAGTTTATTACAAAAGATTAGACCTTTTTTCCCAGGGGCCCTCCAAATAACGTAACCAAATAAGAAACTGAAAATGTATAAGTAACGAGCCTTAACAATCAAGTTAAACTGATGCTGATTTCACACTCATACCCCTAAACTAACTGCAACCAAAGCAGTGTAAAACAGTTTATATAAGCCAGTAGGCTAACACAAATGTTTTGTGGCATTGCAAATGACGAATAAAAATAAAATATGAGTTGTTATTGCGTGTATATGTATCTGTTTGAACGGAAACACAGCTCTGCACAGTAACACATGCACACTAACACTAGCTTTGCGAATCCGTATTAGCTTCATTGGCGACCCTAGCGTGCACCGCCTATGTTGGGCTGTTCAGATTGACCCAGAAAAGATTAGGAAAATATATAATTTTTTTACAAAGAACAAAATACTAAGAACGAGAAATATCAAACGTAGCCAGCCTTTGTCAGGTGTAAGTAGAGGTGATGCCAGAACATCTCAGGTGCACTGCTGTGTTGAATCAGGAGTAAAAGTTACAAAATGCCAGGATTGTGGTATTAATTGAAGTGTAAAAATATAAGCAGGCTCGGCTGTGCACTACCCACGTTTTAGGTGCAACAGTGGTGCATAGCAGCTAAGAAGTCCACACAGCCCTCTAATTGTGGGAAACGTTGCCAACACATACCACGCAGAATCGTATTGATTCTCTGGCCGCTTTTCAGACAGTTTCTCTTCCATCAGTTTGCCCTGTCTGCTGCTTCCATCGCTCCTCTCAGGCCCTCAAACCTTGGGGAGTTGTAATTACACGTGGCCTCTTCATAGCGTTACTAGAATACGAGTGTACTGCCCCGTGCATGTTTTTATTCCGGAGTCATACGTGAGGGGCCGCCATTGCTAGATTGGTACGTGGAGCCTTTATTAATCATCGGCCAATCACCCACTAAGACTTTGTCCCAAGAGGGCATGTTCCAGGAGTAGTCTTTTGTTCACGGACATGAAAAAAACCCGTAGAAATTCAGAGAATTGTCTAATAATGTGTATAACTCTATGCCGCTTTTCCTCAGTGTGAGTTCCTTTACAGCCAATGTTTTGTTAGATAGGCAGACATAGAGACAGACAGATAGATAAATTAATGCTTAAGTTCGAGCTCACTGGTTCATCATGGTTAGGGCAGGAGTACTGTGGGAGGCGCCTTCTAGCCCACTATGTCCTGGCACTTGCTGGCTGTTCGTGCCCTCTCTCTCAGCATGCGCTCGGTCGAGACGTCCAGGCTGGATGGCCGGTCCACCCTTTGCTCGTACGTTGGTGGGGACTGGGTGTGGTGGACATTGGTGTTTTGCATTCCCATACCATATGGCACCGGGTGTCGGGCTGGGGGTAGAAGTTATAGATGATGTATGATCGGGTGGGATAGATATGGTGGCAGATGGTAGGGGGGGGGGGTTGGTAAGAGATCTTCTGGAGCCGGCGGAGTATGGACGCTTCAGCTCAGGAAAAGTGGAAGCGGGGTGGCAGGAACCATTGGCGCTCATGTCTTTAGTGGGAGAGGATGTCAGCGCTGCCATTGAGGGGGGGGGGGGGGGACTCTTCCTCTGGTCTTTCTGGTCTTGACTCCCCTCGGAAATATCCCGAACTGTATGTACTCGTGGAGCGGCGTGTGCTGCCTCATTCACGTCGAGTGTGCTGCTTCCGGATCGGCGGCGAAGTCCAACCAAACGTGTTTTCATTCTTTGTGCAAACAGGAAATATTTACAGGCAGAGTGTACTCAAAGTCTTCCTACGAAAACCAGCCACCGTGGAGCCGCAGTCTCACAGCCGTTGTGCTCCTAAGCTCGAGACCACTATAAGACGCGCAGCCACGGAAGCGTTCGTGTATTGTGTTGGAAGCGTTCTGCAGCTGGAAATAACGTACACAGCAACGACGCAGTGAAGTCGGGTCTGAAAAAATATTTAAACGGGGTAAGCACTTTTTGTAAGAAAAAAAAAATACCATCGCACGAAAAATGAGCATTCGCATCTGCGCCACGTTGCAGGGTAGAATACTGCTCCAGAAAACACCGTTGGCTGCATATGTGACACCCCCAGAAAGGGAAAAAAATGTGTTTTATCCCTCTTTATACGAATCGGTAAAGCACAAAAGTGAAAGGTGCCTTCACTTTCTCTTGAATGTTTATTGTACATCGATACGAACTTGCACATCGCATTTATATTTCATAGCAATGGCACCATTAGACGCATCATCATTATACACTGGATTACACGTGCAGGCGCATTGCGTAAATCCGATTGAAACCCCAGGCACTCGCAAACCGTGCGAAGGAAACCGAAGGGGTTGTCAGCGAATTGTTTGGTGAAGTCATGGTCCGCAACAGCTAAAGGAGCATGATTTTCAGTTTGGCAGCAGTCTTGTGGGTGCGCTTGAAGAGCGACGTCTTGATGGGGGGGGGGGGGGGGTCGCTTCAATAAAGGTGCGACCACTTCGGTCCTACCCCTTGGCGTGTACAGCAGACGCTTGCGCTGCGACGAGCGCAGCTTGTAGAACGCGAGACGCAAAGTTCGTAGCTTGGGCTGTGAATGCGTGAACGCGTTCCGCTTCCCGCTGCAGTGTCTCTCGTCGCACCAAAACACACAATAAAGCGACATTCGTGTGTTGACATCGTTGCCTTTCTGCCTTAATGCAGCTCGTCTTACACGGGGCCACGGTGGAGGAATTAGTTGTTGCTCTACCGTTCACTTCGCAATCACACCCGCAGCATAGGTTTTGACTGAAGGACCAGTCTTCATCTCCCTCCGCTCGAAACGTATATATATATATTATATAGATATATATATATATATATATATCTATATTATCTCTATCTATATCTCTCTCTCCTCTCTCTCGCTCTAATCTCTCTATCATCTTACAGCACTTCCGGCCGTCTCACCGCCAAAGACGGCATAGGGGAGTGGTTAGACTATTTATTACCGTTAGTGACGTTACAATATTATTAATTTTTATTAATTACGTGAGAAAGAAAGAAAGAAAAACACGCGCCCAGAGTGGGGACCGAACCCACTCCTTTCGATCGAAAGCGTGGGGTGGTGTCGGTCCCCCCTCTGGGCGCGTTTTTCTTTTTTTTTCTCAATTTTTAATAAAATTAATAAAATTGTAACGTCACTTTGTTAAATATATATATATATTCCCCTATGCCTTCTTTGGCGTTGTAGACTGCCGGCATTTCTTTCTTTATTTCCTAACGAGCCCTCATTTCCAAACCATATATATATATATATATATATATATATTATATATCTATATATATATATATATATATATATAATATATATATCAAATATTATATAGATATATCTAAATATATATATCTCTATAAATATATTAGATATATATATATATATCTATATATAATAGATCTATATTCTATATATATATATATATCTGTATATATATGTATAATCCACATACTATATATATATATTGGTTTTTTAACGACTTCTATTTTCACTTCTTTAACCATGTATCAGAGAAGTCACAAAGACAAATAGCACCTCGTTCAACACAATAAAACGCTGTCAAAACTGCCAAGTAGCACTGGAAATGAGGGCTGCACCTTTATAAATATACATATATACATACGGGCGTGCGTGCATGCACTCATACACATAAAACATTTAGCCATGCTATCTTTGTTGCCTAGTTGCCTTAACAAACCCACGAGACGAGCAACTTCCAGGCGGGGTATAAAACAAATGATCCCTGCCTCGAAATTTTGAGCCATAACCCTAGTAGTTTTTTATTGTTTTATATGCTGGAATACATTGCAGAAAAACATATCATATGCTTACTGCAAAGCATAAAGCCTGTTAAGAAGACGCATAAGATCACATGCGGTGGACTTGTGTAATTTATATTATACCCCATCCCATCCTTTCTTTGAAGTACCAAGTTATATAAAGCTGAGCGGGAAAAGTTTCAACAATTTCCCTTTATGTCTAAAACACTGACCCTTTATCCGCAAAGTTACCTGTGGCCCCGAAGTTAACGCCCCAAAAGCCCCGCAACCAGAGTTGATGGTTATGGTTTTGGCGCAGTACTACTTTGTTTATCTATGGTGTCTAAAAGGATTAGAATTCCGAGATCCACAAATAGGATTTTCTTTTCTTTCGCTCACTATCACTTCCGTCAACTCGTTGCTTCCGAAAGCTCATATTTGTTCTTCTCTGGGAGCGGAGGTACTCTCTTGATTATAGTGGACGCAATCCCCGTAAGCCTCTATTTCGCGTCAGTTCAAGCGCAAGTCCTCGCTGCTGCGATATAATAGCCCAGTCACCTTCTTCTTACCGCGGTCACCTACGGAATGAAAACAATGTGGAAGAAATTCTGTATTTACTCTACTGAAGAAAAGTTTGGTATCCTTCATGTCGCAGCTACTTTCGCGAAGAAAACGAAAACTTCATCAAGGTAGAGCAGGTTAAAACCATTTATTTTTCGAGAGCTTCTAAAGTATATCAAGTTAAAAACAGGTGAGCGGTGACCCAGCCACAAGTTCTGAAGTTCCCCCTATCGCGAAAGTTATGCTGGTCGTAAAAAGACCCAGGATCACGGGCTTTTCAAACTCCATTTCAGGGTGCATCATTTCTAGATTGTTTTTCTAGGGTTCTAAAACAAACTATCATTGGCCATTCCTTTCTTCCCCTTTTACCGTCTTTCTTTTCACCCTGCCCCTTCCGGTACGACACACGTAAACCAGGAAAGCATGCCTGTGTAGAAGTAAGTAGGCGGTGTATCGCGGCTTCTCCTAGATCTCTCGCCGTCTTTCATGGTATTTCTTGGAACATAATAAGATCGTGGCGAGGATCTTAGTACCAGTGCCTACTGCGCATCAGGACCGAATCGTGTTAACATTTTTGTTTTTCATTCGAACACTCGCTCCTTGGCGTCTAGATAAGCGTGTCTCGTATTTCAGAAGTCCTCTAAATCTTGGAGTTGAATGCATATCACAAAGACCACAGAAATTCTACAGACCTCACTCTAGTTAGGTTTACGATACCAACTGCCTGCGCGTGTTTCAACATCTCTTTGCATGAAAGTTGCCTTTCGTTTCATTTTTTTTCTTCTTTTTTTTCAGCAGCATATATTTGTCACAGAAAACAGAACAACGAAGCTCGCACAGTCACACTGCTGCATTGTTTGTAGTTTCGGCGAGAATGAAAGAGTTCTGAAGAAGCTCGAAACCATTTCTTACTCAAAAAGGAATAGAGAACGGCGCTGGAACTAGTGACGATAATTCAGGCTTGGACGATTGGTTTCTGCAAATGCGTTGTGATGGAGTGAACTTAAGACAGGAGATCAATTTATGGCGTGTCTTCTCCTGTGTCTGGCCGACTGGAACGCCCTGTTTCCGGGGCCCACTCGTGCTGTGGCCACGCCAATATGCGGCTGTCATGCTTAATGTTCTCTTTCAAAGACAGAACGGAGTTAATGTTTGTTAATTTTGTATCTCTAGACGCCGAAACGTTCAGTCACAGTTTAAATGTGGGTGGATTGGCGTACACGTCGTGTAAATTAGCGTGCAGTGATGGTACTTTGCATCGTTGCTGGCACGGGAAACAGGGAAAATACGACTCAACTGGCGTTAATGGCGGTGGACAAACATAAATGTCTGAATTCGGGCCACAGGATGTGGATCTGAACTGCTAGACAAGCCCCGTCACTTTTTCTTTCAAAAAACGTTTTTGTGTAAAAGTTTTCAAATAAGTTTCGTGCGTGCAGCCCGCGTCCCAATTGTCTTCGTGTCATTATGGTCGTTGACTACTTGTCACCATTGACCGCTATGTAGGGTAACTTTAATGCATAGCACTTAAATCTTCCTCGGCTCTTGTTTTTATGACCACGACAGGCAGAAACGCCCATGTATCGAAATGTCAGTGCGCTTTAAGTATACCCAGCTGGTCAACCTCCTTCCAGAGCCCTCCACAACGGCGCGCCTCATAGCTTAGGCGAAGTTTTGTAACGTAAAACTCCAGAAATGTAAATTTCTAAAGCTTGGATTGATTACAAAAGATAAAAATGTCGCCCCAAGGTAAGGGAAGGCTTACTGCAAGGAAACGATGCTGTTGAGTGTTCGGTTATTTACTCAGACTAAAAGGCACTCTATATATTTTAAAACTATCAAATGAGTGCCAGAAGCCTTCAAACTCAAAAGCAAAAAAACAAAAACAAAGAAGTGCTGCCTTATAAAAACATTGCACTCGGCACACTTCTGTTCGCTAAAGAAATGCAATTATGCAAAAAGCAGCCATTTTTACCGAGACAAACGAACTCTTCGTCTCGAAGTTCTTTCGGAACACCTCCTACTGTTCAAGTGCCTCTTGGAGAATTAAGGGGCAAGAAGAAGGAATAGGAAAAAACTTAGGTAAGAACGAAATAACAATAACTACCTATGACAGGGAACCTTCATCTAATAAATATTTCGGGAACCCCTTGACCACGTGGTGAAAACTTCTATTGGCAGAGGTATATTCGACCATAATGTTATATATTACCAACAGGTACAGCCGGTGATGTCTCATAATACAGAAACTTGGCGCCGTTCTAAACATGTAGAAATAATGCTAAGGTCCGCTCAAAGAGCCATGAAAACATAGATGGCAAGAGAAACGCTTCAGGATAGAATACTATCATCTTGTTAATGAGGCATCAAATCGAGTGTTCTACTAATAATTTGTTCCTTAACCTGAGGGACTAAATGCTGGGAGAGAAGTGGATTTTGCTAAAATGCAGGCACTGAAGCGGACATTGGTCGTGCATGCTGTGCGAAGAACTGACAACCGGAGAACCGACTGCGCAACATGCTGAGATTGAGAGACGGGGCTAGACGTAGGGCAAGCCAAATAAATGGATGAAGGGATGAAGTACGAAAACTCGGTAGTAAAGAATCAATTGGCGCATCGCGAGATAGGCCTACCTGAAAGTCTATACAAGAAGTCTTAGTCGGGCAAAGGATATAAATAGGCTAATGACATCGATAATGTGCTTTTAAAGTGCACGGGCAAAATGTATATCGTAAACTCCAACACGTCACAAGCCATTCAACTCTGAAACGGTAGAGGGCGGATGACCATAAAAGCTGACATGACGAAAAAGTTGGAACAAAGGTGCGAACTCTGGACCCAAGTCGTGCTGCGAGTAGCCGCTCCTCGACGTCATGAACTCTCAGTAGGTGGTCTGAAATCGGGTGTCGGTCGCGTCCGTCTTTGTGAGAAAATCGAGACACGGTGCCTTTAAGGTGAAAATCTTTAAACTTACCGCGCACTTCAAAATTTTCAATGACCCGGACGTCCGGGAGTCAGGACGGCCCGCAGAAAAGAGCAATTCCAAGCGCATAACGGCAACTTGTACAGCTATAGGAAGTGTGGAGAGAAACATAGATACAAACGAACAAACGCACATGGAAGCCTCGCTTTATGGAACGCTTTGCTTATTTGCATCAAATTCAGAGGTGGATTTCTGCGTTCTCAGATTTGTTGAAGGGCGCACAAAATCCAAGCAGCTCTAGCCATTAACCGCTTGGCTCTAAACAAGACATCCTGCATTCTCAATTATTCATGACAGTGTTTCCATCATTGGCACGAACTAGCGGCCTTAGGTAGTAGAAGATCGTAAAAAGCACAACGTTTGCATCTAATCCCGGAGCCTTTAAATGGCGCCAAGTAAAGTGTAGCTTAGGCTGATGCCTATCAAGGACTACACAACTTCAAGAAAAATCCGCAGTGAACGTTGAACGCTTTCAGATAAAATTCGGGCGTTGGATGAGAGAATCCCAGATCAGAAGGGGCTGATTTTGTTTGAAAACGTAGCTTCGGAAATAAGATTTTTTTGTTGAGCCTTACCTATAAAGATGAAGCCAGACGGACGTGCAAGTGAGAAGCATTACTGCAACAGAACTACTTGGGATATTTACAACAGGGTCGTCACAATATCGACAATTTCAAGGTCCGCTGATCTGCACAACTGAGGGCTACAATTCAAGATTTATCCTGGCGGAATCTCCGGGACGTTGCTACCGTGTAGTGACTAAGCTAGAGCTAAAAATGGCCGTGTATCTGCTTCGTTCGTTGCAACAATAGTCGACTGGCGCCTCATTCCTCACGCTTTTCCTCTCCAATCTCGTTCCTTCCACGATAACACGCTAGAGGTTTGCTCAAATCAACTTACAATTAGCGCGTTCCACTGATTTAGGGCGGGTGCCTCGATGCCAGCGCAGCCATCCGACGAAGACGCGCGTGAATCAAGGCACCCTACTACCACATTGTCCTTCTCCACGAGCGTAGGAATGTAGAACGAAGAGGAACAAGAGGAAAGTAGAACCTATCTTGTGGAACCTTTCGTTGCTGTCGCCGTTTGATTTCTTAAATGCCGCCAGTAGCACGGCAAAAAGCAGGCGACGGTTTTCTGCAGTTGGTTTAATATTTCATTTCCTATCACAAAAACCGGGCATCAATGATTTTTTAAATGTAGGAACGCTGCGAATATCCCTTGTGAATTGATTTTCTGCCTTATATTTGGGTAATCTCTTGTTCTTGTTCGACACTTCTGACAGCATGAATGTGGACACCGGACTTAGACGCTTCGATTTGGCTGTGGGTATATAAACTATTGCGCAGCTTCTCTGTCGCTTTGGCGGGGAGGCTGAATCGAGCCACAGACAGACAGACAGGCAGACAGACAGACAGACAGACAGACAGACAGACAGACAGACAGACAGACAGAAATACAGACAATAATTTCAGCGTTTAAGTAGCCCAAGAAAGACTAGCGTCTTTAATACGCCTCTGAACTTTACCGGAAGAGCGGTCACATCACCCTTTCACTAGGAAGCACAAACTATCATTTTCTCTCCCTCTTTCTCATCTAGTCAATTTTTCAAAGGCTTGTTCCCTATTCTGTTCACCTTCACCTTCCTCCGTCATTAGGCCTCCTTTTTATTACTGTATGGTTTTCATTTGGCTAAAATATTCAAGAATTCTTCCTAATTGTCCGCTCCTGTTCTTAGTGGCTGTTTCTTTATGGACAGTATATCTGTGCTTCTGCATTAGTGTTCCGTGACCGCCCTCAGTTCACTTTAGCTTTCATTCCTCCCCCATGAAGTGCTTGGTGACGGAGTTGAGAGCACGCCGGCGGTCATCTCGAAGCTGGCGATGCTCCCGTGCATCTGTGTGTTTCAAGCCTCCCTTCCTGTGTTCGGAGCGAGGGAAAGAATGAACCGGCATGCTCTCGAGAAGTGCCAGCGTGTAGTTATTTCTTTCAGCGAGGCGACATGTACGGAACAAATGCCTTGCCTGCGTGTATGTTTGACGGTCTGCACGTATGCACGTAAGCATGTATGTATGTATTATGTTGTATGTATGTATGTATGTATGTATATGTATGTATGTATGTATGTATGTATGTATGTATGTATGTATGTATGTTGTATGTATGTGTGTATGTATGTATGTATGTATGTTGTATGTCTGTATGATGTATGTATGTATGTATGTATGTATGTATGTATGTATGTATGTATGTATGTATGTATGTATGTATGTATGTGTGTGTGTATGTATGTATGTATGTATGTATGTGTGTATGTATTTGTATATCTATCTATGCTAATAATAGGGTTTATTAGAGCAGGGCGTCTAGACCGTAGTAGCGAGTTCTGGTTGAGCCAGCGCTCAAGCGCGCGGAGATCTCACGAGAGAGCGTTGTCGATGGGGCTGCTGCTTATGTCTGCGCGTTGCACATATGCCCACTGGGAGATTGACACCACTTGAAAGTCAGCGTCTGTATCATCTGAGCACACACCAATTTGGCGGGACTTGTGCCTCTTCCAACGGCCAGTATCTCTGCACATATAAACTTAAGGGCCGAATTTACGTATGGATATGACCTCACGGTAAACTCAAGATACGTTATTCTGAACTGCATCATTCTAGGCCATGGCGCTAGATAAATAACTGGCTCCGTATGAACGGGAGAGAGGCCAATCATTTGCCGCCGGAGAGATCCTGGACCAAACAGGGCATTTGTCCCTCAAATCGTTTTTGTCTAATCACTGCCTGCATAACAAAGCACCACGCAGCTTCCTTGCCTCTTCATGTCTGTGCCTCGAGAGTGCCACCATTTTCTTACGATCGAATGTCAGCGCAAAGCACAGGAGACTCGCTGGAAACGAGTGCGGGGCAGGCTAATGCAACAAAGAGAAGCATTTTGAGGCACGGTATTTAATGAGAACTGCCTGTTTTGCTTCATCACCGTCCTATTCTGACATGTTTTCATATTTTCACGGGACATAGCGGTGGGCAATACCCCACAGCGCCATTACAAAGGATCAACGACGACGACGACGAAGGTGGTGCTGGTGGAGAATTCCATTCATTTTTACCATCCTCTGTTGATTGGCCGATGCCCTATTGGGTATGCGCCATTAATTATCAGGATTAACAACAACAACCCTGCGCTGGCTATCTGATCGCCGCCATGTAAATATTGTAAACAGATTGTTCACCTTCAGGGTTCGTCTCATCTGCTTTGTCGCCACGTTACAATATAACAGACATTTTCGGCACAAAAGTGTGGTGTTCGTCTACTCCTCAACCAGTAAGAGCGCCAACATTTACCATAGGTAACACTTTTCAGGATATGGAGCCATAACTAGGAACAGAGAATACAACGACCGCGCAAAAATACCGCAGTGCGGTTACCATTCTCCAGACCCAAAACGTTGATGTTATCGCTGCACCTTTAACTTCATTGTCTTTTTGAAACTTCTCGCAGGCTTCTGTTTCTGGCGCAGAATTCCACACAAATACATCGACGAGCGCTCCATGTGCATACAAACGCACCCGCACAAAAAGACGGCATAAGATGGGAAAATTTCCAACCCGAGGCTCCAGGTTTCCCCTAGAGTTATTGCCATCGAAGCCATATGCGATGGGTTTGTGCCTCGCGCGGTACTTTAATATGAAGCGGCAGCTTTGCGGGTGGCGGGAATAAGGAAATTGCATCCTCATATTGAAAGTTATGAATATCGCGCCGATCCAAATGGAGTTTCCTTCAAGTTCCTTGAAACAGAACGAAACCGATCCCCCCGCAGTAAAACTAGATAGAATAAAACGATTTTGAAGGCCTTGGGGACGAATCATGCATAAATGCGCACTTCAGCATTAACTGTGGTTTGGACTGGCTGTGCAAACCGAAGCGTGGCCATATGACAGGTATGCCTATGAAGGTATGGTCCTCGGTAGACAACTCTCCACGTATATCCAGCAAGCCTTGCCACATGGGATAAGTACTCTATACAAGCCTGGCTCATGGGCTTTGTGTGATTTGTCATGCGTTCATGGGTATTGGTATTGAGGAAATATGGCATGTATGTTGACGTGCTTGTTTCTGTTGCGGCAAAATCATCAAGCTTTGATTATTGTCACCAGAATAATATACCTCCTATAATAAACCTTTCCCTGCTGCCGCTGTGTACATACCGCAAGAATAATTAAATACATGAAATGCGGAAATATTCCATATGCTCCATTCTGGACAACCGCCCGAAAAAAGATGTGGACGAAGGGAACGGACAGGAAGAGCGCTGTCCTGTCCGCTTCCCACCTTTCCCCGCTCACCACTCTGTTACAATTCATATGCTGCTCTTGCACGACCAATAAAATTGCACAACTTATGAGCTTGCATTAGAGTACATCGCAACAAAGACCCTTTAACTGGCAACAACAGGACGGCAATGAGCTTATTTTTCTTTTTACGCAAGAAAACTCAAAGTAACCGGTATTCTGTTGTCAATGAATGAAACAAAAGCGTCGGGGGACGTTTCAAAACTTGTTTATTATCTCCCCTGCATACTGCCCCATCGGGACATATATATAAATACAGGGTGATCAAAGGTAAGTCCACACGTTTTTTTTTGTTTTTGTAAATTAGGCGCATAGATTTACTTGAATACCACCTCTACCGTGAGGTTGTGCGCCCGGGGGGACACGTAATTAGTAGGTAAATATTGATGTAGGTGGCTTAATTATCTAAAATTAATTATTTCATATTTTAGTGGCTTCAGTAACCAAGCATATTTGAACAGAAAAGTAAGACGCAATCGTGGTTCTACGCTGTTGACATTTGGGCGAATTCTCCTAGCGCGTCCGGATTCCCAGATATTGCGCTGTGAAGTTTAATTGGAGCTCTCATAATTACACATGCTGGAAGTCAGTCAAGACCAGCGCATAGCGCTTCCCTTTTTTTCTGTGTTTCGATAGCGGTTCCAAGTACTGCAGATTGCGATAAAGCCAGCCAACACTGAATGGGTGCCAGTTATCACTTTTGCCTATGCCTCCACCTCGTTTTCAAACTAAGCGCTGAACGTCACAGAAGGGAGGAGCTTTGCGCCGGTACAGACTGTCTTGCATGCGTAATCATGCGAACAACAATTAAACTTCGCCGTTTTATATCTCGGAGTACGGATGCGCTAGGACAAATTTGCCAAATAAAACGGGGTAGAAACACGATTGCGCCTCACTTTTCCTTACAATCATGCCTTGTTATTATAGCCACTAAAAAGTTAAATAATCCAGTTTAGTGAATTAAGCTACCTAACTCACTAATTACCTTCTAATTATGTGTCCACCGGGGTGTATAACCTCATTGTAGAGGTGGTCTTCACGTAAATATAAGTGCCTAATAATTTAAAAAAAAACCTGGGTGTGTTTGTGTGTGTGTGTTGTGTGTGTGTGTGTGGGGCGGGTGTGCGTAAGCGTGTGTGCGTGCGTGTGTGTGTGTGCGCGTGTGTGTGCGTGTGCGTGTGTGTGCGCGTGTGCGTGCGTGCGTGCGCGTGTGTGTGAGAGCGCGTGTGCGTGCGTGTGCGTGCGCGTGCGTGTGCGTGTGTGCTTGTGCGTGTGCGTGTGTGCGTGCGTGCGTGCGTGTGCGCGTGCGTGCGTGCGTGTGTGTGTGCGTGTGTGTGTGTGTGCGTGTGTGTGCGCGTGTGTGCGTGAGCGTGTGTGCGTGCGTGTGCGTGTGTGTGCGGTGGGGTGTGGTGTGTGGCGCGGGCGTGTGCGGGCGTGTGCGTGAGCGTGTGTGTGTGAGAGCGCGTGTGTGTGAGAGCGTGTGCGTGTGTGAGAGGCGTGTGCGTGTGTGTGTGCGTGTGCGCGCGCGTGCGTGTGTTGGCGCGCGCGTGCGCGTGCGCGTGTGAGGTGAGCGAGTGGTGTGAGAGCGCGTGTGCGTGCGTGCGTGTGCGTGCGTGCGTGTGTGTGTGTGTGCGTGCGTGTGTGTGTGTGTGTGTGTGGCGTGGTGTGTGTTGTGCGTGCGTGTGCGCGTGTGTGAGAGCGCGTGTGCGTGCGCGTGTGTGTGAGAGCGCGTGTGTGCGTGTGTGTGAGAGCGTGTGTGTGTGTGTGGTGCGTGTGCGCGCGCGCGCGCGTGTGTGTGTGAGAGCGCGTGTGTGTGTGTGTGTGCGTGTGCGCGCGCGGGTGTGGTGTGTGTGTGTGTGTGTGTGTGTGTGTGTGTGTGTGTGTGTGTGTGTGTGTGTGTGTGTGTGTGTGTGTGTGTGTGTGTGTGTGTGTGTTGTGTGTGTGTGTGTGGTGGTGTGTGTGTGTGTGTGGTGTGTGTGTGGTGTGTGTGTGTTTCGCAATGAGTAGCTTTTCCGCTGGCCATGGGGAGGCCAGTAATATGTACCGCACCGCACCGGCCTGGGAGCGGAAGCAGTTGCCTGTGTCAAAGTGCTGCATACCGCACCGTACGGCCTCTTCCCCCTGCATACTGCCCCTACCGGCACACATGTATTTTGTTGTCATGAGTAGCTTTTAGGTGTCCATAAGGGGGGAACTTCAGTAATACGTACCAGTGCGCACTGGCCTGGGCGCCGAAGAAGTTGCCTGAGCCGAAGCACGACATACGGCGCCGCGCGGCCACTCTCCCCTGCATGCGGCCCATATAAGTACAGAGATATTTTTCCTGAATGAGAAACTTTTTCGGCGGCCATAGGGGAGAGTACAGCAATATATATCGCTTCGCATCGGCCTGGATGCGCAAGCAGTTGCCTGTGCCGAAGCACTGCATACCGCGCTACACGGCATCTCCCTCTTCATACTGCCCCCGTTGGTAAATGTATTTGTCTGCAATGGGTAGCATTTTCGTTGGCCATAGGTGGCTTCAATAATATACACCGCTGCGCATCGGCTTGGATGCGCAAGTAGTTGCCTGTGCCGAAGCATTTCCTACAGCGCCGCACGGCCACCCCCAGCATACTGCCCCCCTAGGTACATCGATTCTGCTCCCCTGAGTACGGCCAATGTCGCCCCCCCCCCCCCCCCCCCCCCCCCAGTTCTTGGGGCGTCTGACGCCAGCAATTCTGCCGCACACTATACGTTCAACAGCGGGAAAAGTACGCCAGAGTGTCGTAAAACAATGGACAAAATGCGGACAACAATGGCTTAAAACTTCAAGAAATGTCAAAGACTGAACCTGGCATTTACTGCCAAACATGTAAACTGAAAATACTGTGACATGTGCACAAGCACCCCATTTATTTTCATGCCCGCAAGACTTTTGTATAGCTGTATTTTCGTTATCGAAATTGTCGCAAGTAATGTTCCACTTGTTTGACACCTTTCACACACGGGGGTGACCTTTATGCAGCTCTCATGCCCTGGTTGGCAATATTGCGTAGCAGCCTGCCAAGCTCCACTTGCACCGACCCGACGCCCGGAAAAAGTTTTAAGCGGCAGGCGTGAGGCGGCGAGTGTAGATGCAGACAGGACTTTAAAGGTAAAAAGGAATGGCGCTAGTAAAGTTGGCAGTGGAGGGGGCGCTGGAATGCAAGTGGCAGCAGCAGTAGCGCGCCGTCGGAATCTGCGCCCAATGTTGAAGCGCCCAGCGGTGTTTTGAAAAATACCCTCTCTAGATTCCCAGAAAACACAATTTTGTGGGGTGCCCGTGCATACGCTGCGTCGGATAATGCTGCTTGGTGGCAGAGTGAACAAACTAGTGCTTTTTTTGCGAGGCAGGCTGCAGCAGCTGCCACCACCACTGAAGTTACTGCGTTCCAATGTGATGGCACGGGCAGAGCACCAACACACTCCGATCCATATTTCATCCCCGGTGAGCACCGCATGAGCATTCATCACCGTAGCTTCGCAGTCGTGGCGTCGTGGTTGCTGCACTTGCAGAAGTATATCCTTCGACTCGCCCATCTAAATCTGTGGAGTGGTTTATTTTTTCATCTGGAGGTAGACCGATTTATCTGCTTTCTCTCGTGAGGAACAACGCGACTAGAACGCGCTCAATGTTTCAACTTTGCATTTGATCCCACAACAAAACTTCCGGGATTTTGGCACATCGCTGAGAAAGAAAGGCCCCGCAACCGAAAAAGAAAGCAACATTTTACACGACAGGAAAATGAGTGACGTTGTGCGTCCGTTTGTTTGTGGCCTAATTTCCGCATTGTGTTCGCAGTAATGTACCCAGCTTTGGTCCAAGCTTGCTTCTTGCTCCTTACAATGTTTTAATATAATAAATAAAAGTTTCGATGTATATTTCTGGTTTATGCGTTTTTTTAGCAGATTTGGTACAACACCTGACGGGGTTACTCGCCTTATTTGCACCTGTTCTTGCTATCTTTAAAGCAACTACAAAGGAGGTCCCGCCTGCACTTTATTGACCCCGAATGCTCTTTTTGAACAACGTACATATTTTAGACATAGTTTTGTATCCTATGAATCATGCATTTCAACTGACAGAGCAAACACAGGAAGTAATCACGCGTGCATGTTGGAGTGGTAGCTGGAATAGAGCATTCACCTGTCTATTCTCTGGTCTCAATCCTCGCCCGGTTCACCCGCCTTGCCTTTGCGGTCCCAGTGTATTTTACGTTTTGTGCGGACGCTGTATTTTCCCCGTACTGAGGGTAGGTTAGAGTATATCTTAGCCCAAACTGAGTAGAAGGAAAAAGTGAACGGCTATTTGGTGCAGCCTGCGTTTGCACGCCCATGCGGCTCGCCTTCATAGACACTCCCTTTTAAATGTCCCGGAGAGTTCTCTAACCGAAAAACAGGCCGTTTATACAGGGACAAACCCGGTGAGCAAACGCAAAAGCCACGTGTAGGCTACCACTCGTTTTTCCTTGTGATCGGAGCGTGCGCATATAGAGCAGCGCCGAACTACATGGCAGCAAGAAAGCGGAACGACGCTCAATCAGGGTGTTCTTCAGAATACTTCCATCAAGAAAGCGCTGTTTGTGTGTACGATCTTTATCGCACTTATTCCTGCTACCGAAATTTTTAAAAGAGGCGTTCATCAGACTGAGGGGCAGACACATAACAAGGGTTTAAACAGCGGGAGGGCTTTCGTAAGAAAAATAAGCTGAATGGTAAGACGGATGTCGGCTACAGCAGAACGGGTCCGCCGGCGGCGAGGTAACCTGCAAGGGACGCAAAGGCAGGATGGTTAAGGCGAGCCCGGGTAGCAAACTAAGCATCCACTTGGCAAACAAGGAAGACGGGTAGAAAGAGTGAAAGAACGAAGGATGGAGTCCACTGAAGGTGCAGAATAAGCAGAATAATAACGGGGCGCTGGGTTTTGTCTACTGCTAGTTTTCTTTGCTTCGTAGCGGGATTTCAGCAAAAGCAAAACAGCACTACGGAGCAAAACCTAGTGAGAACGGCGAAAAACAAAGAGGGGGAAATATAGCGCTGCGTGGCGAGACAACTAAAAATGGTGCGCGGTGACAAACAAAAAGGGAGAGGGGAACGGAAAATGTGGGCTGAGATCCACAAGCGGAGAGTCCACAAAGAATGAAAAAAAATGAACAGAGCTTTACGCTGTATTATGAAAGTTTTAAAGAAATAATTATTACGGAAGCAGCAGCTTGTGATTATAAGGGCTTTTTGGAACAAACTGCTGCGCTTGCGAAAGAAAAAAAATGGCCTGCACAGTGCAATGCATCAGCAGAAGTGGCTGCACGTGTTTCGTATACATGTTTTCCCATTTGCTGTGAAGAGGACGTAATTCTCACGCAGAATAAAGCTAACAAAAATTCTGTCATGTACTCCAACTGCCGTCTTAACGTGGCACTGCGTGTTAATGATTTTAGTGCCTGCGGGTGCCCTCATACCGCAAAAATGTCTTTTCCTCGTGGATACCCATCTCTCCTGCACTCAGCACACTTACAAAGCTTGCAGTTTTCCTGCTGTCCTGTCATACTAAGAAAAAAAAAAACACGGAAGGACTCCAATAGACGCTGTTAGCAAGAGTTGCTTGTTTGGCTTGGCGTGGGTAATCGTTATGGAAAAGGGGACGTGTGGAGTGCTTTTGAATGTTTTTTTTTTGTCACCTTAAGCGCCATAAATAAAGCAGCTGAACACATGCATAAGGAGGAATGAAAAAGGGATGCAGGAAAACAATATAAAGAAACAAACAAAATTCAATCTAAGTTTTAGCGCCAGGGATGTGACGCAGCAAGTATATTTCTCATCAAATAGAGATGCTTCAATAATTCCCGCCGAACTATACTCCGACTGTACATGAGCCATTCAACAACATTCCGGTGGTTCGGAAAACCTAATTAGAGTCATGCAGCTGATGTTTTCTGGCGACTGACAGATATTCGAAAGTATTTCATTCTACCCTAAAAAAGGTTCTGCAGGTCACACATGACAAAAGTACTTGTTGAAGTTAAATAAGTTATAGGCAGAAGTGTCTCTGGCTGAAATTAAAAGCGTTGGCATTTGTGCATTTCCACTATATACGATATTTGGTCGTATACATAAT
Organism: Haemaphysalis longicornis; assembly: GCA_013339765.2. NCBI lineage: Eukaryota > Metazoa > Arthropoda > Arachnida > Ixodida > Ixodidae > Haemaphysalis > Haemaphysalis longicornis. Next base: position 113,690,811 of record CM023450.1, on the reverse strand, counting down.
ATTGGAGCGGCAGTAAATTTTACCGAAGGGTCAAGAAACACTCGTCCTATCTTCTTATCCTACTTTTCACGTCTTATGTTTGCGTGCTGCCATTTGCCCCTGTATTCAAGAACTACCAACGCATCAACCGAGTTTTTCTAAGCAAAAACCTATCTAATCTATTTGACGTGTAGCAGAGCCGATGGTGACAAGGCTGTGTCGGTGGCAGCGAGGCTGTGGAAGGGGTGGCAACATTCGGCTGTCGTGGTGAGTACGACAGAATCGAAAATTATTATGCTTGAAGGTGACAAAAACGTGCACACACAAAAGCAAGGCCAATATACGGGAAGACTGAAGGAGACGAGACGAAGATTATGAAGATTGAAAGTGGTGCTTTCTCTCAGGGATACGGATGCCAGAGCCGCCCGCACAGTGCTTCATCCTATGATCTTAGAGCGAGAGCGTGGGAAAGGAAGGGAAGGGAGGCTGCTAATGTGCCGCCAGTGGCGTCCCATCAAAATCAATTTTCGTGGCCCTTGAGATAGACGCGTTACGTGGTCCAGAAGTCTTTCAGGCCACTTTTACACCGAAAACACGAACATGACAAGGCCGGGGACGGGAGGCAGAAAAAATGAACCGGCGGGTGAATGGCCCGGTAGTGTACTGGACGCCGGGCCTCCGTTTATGAAGAGGAACAAGATGCCCACCCAGAGGAAGAAGGAAGGGATAAGGGGAGAAGATGAACTAGGGGGGAGGGGGGCGGGGAGGGAGTTTGGGTTAAAGCGTCGCAGGGACAATCTTTTTTCCATGCTGCGCTCTTCTGTTGAAGCTTGAAGAGGCTGTTCCTGCAAATAAACCAAATTACAGTGTGGTAAGTGTTCCATGCTTCATGAAAAGTCCGCTGTAAAACTCAGACAGAAGCAAGCGATTACAATATGTGGGCCGTGAGATTTGATTTGGTTGTTTAAAATTATAATTAACCAAGGCTAAGGCGCAAACAACTGTGCGGTGCCCTGTCTGCTTCAACAGAAAGCTGCTTTTTTGTCACGGCCTGCTAGAATTTAAACGTGCACCCAGAAACGTGCGTAGATGTTTCTGGAAACCGTCTGGGGGGGGGGGGGGGGCAAGGAGGAGGCCAACAGCTGCATCGAATGCATTTTTCAAGATATAATTACTTACGGGGCGATGCAGACAAAATAAAACTTCGTTCTATTTTAGAGAACCAGACTTTGGTAGCTCCATTAGCTCCATTCCAACTACGAAAGACGCTTCCGTAAGCAAAAATACCCCCAAAATATTGAAAAAAATTAAAATTTTGCGCCGTATTGTGGCCAGGAATGAGGCGTTACGACGGGCACTAAAACTATTTTTACGTGGTGTGTTAACTGCGCGTTAGTTTCAAACAATACGATCAAACGGAACTAGAGGCTTCGCTACAATCTCCCAGTTATGTTTCTTAACGGTGCCTCCAGTCAGCGGCCGCTAATCGCAAAGGCAAGCTCCTGTGACGTCCTAGAAATACTGTCAGAAATTGGCTAGGGAGTCGCCACTGTTGGATATGTTTTTTAATATCTAGATTGCTTTTTGAAGTTGTCGTAGTGCGAAGTGCGCAGTATACTGAACCTCTCTATGTATCCTTCATAGATTATGAGAAAGCATTTAACTCGGTAGAAACCTCAGCAGTCATTCAGACGTTACGGAACCAGGGTGTAGACGAGCATTATGTAAGAGTACTAGAGGATATTTACAATGGGTCCACATATACCATCATCCTCCATAAATAGAACAGTAAAATACTTATCAGGAATGGCGTCAGACAAGGAGACACAATCTCTCCAATGGTATTCACAGCATGTTTACAAGAAATATTCAGAACATTCGATTGGGAACAGGTGGGAGTAAGGGTTAAGGGAGAATACCTCAGTAACCTCAGATTTGCTGATGTTGCCTTACTAAACAACTCGGGGGACGAATCCCAAAGCATGCTTTCCGCACTGGGCAAACAGAGTAGAACCGTGGCGCTGAAAATTAATATGCAGGAAACAAAAGTAGTGATCAATAACCTAGAAACAGCACAGAGGTGGCGAGGCAGTGAAAGTGGTAAGCGAATATATCTACTTAGGCCAGGTTGTGACCCCGGATCCCAACCATGAGGCACAGATGATTAGAAGGATGAGAATGGGGTGCAGCGCATTCCGCAAGCATTCTCAGATATTGAATGGCAGCCTACCATTGTCCCTGAAGAAGAAAGTGTATTACAGCTGCATCTTACCGGTACTCACCTACGGGGCTCACCTACTCACCTACTCACCTACTTGGAGGCTCAGTAAGAGGGATCAACTTATAATTGAGGACGACCCAGCGAGCAATGGAACGGAAGATGGTAGGTGTAACATTTAGGGACAAGAAGAGAGCGGAGTGAGTCAGGGAACAAACGCGTGTTAAGGACATATTAGTAGAAATTAGGAAGAAGAAATGGACGTGGGCAGGGCATGTTTTGCGAAGGCAAGATAAACGTTGGCCATTAAGGGTAACAAAGTGGATCCCTAGAGAAGGCACGCGTGGCAAGGGGCGGTTGAACGTTAGATGGGCAGATGAGATAAAGAAGTTTGCGGGGATAAATTGGTCGCAGTTACCCCAGGACCTATAGTTCTTAACACAAGCTAGCTGCAGCACTGTGGAGGCTACATTGTTATCAACAGTGCGCCCACTGAGGGCGCCTAACTCGCCGTGAAGGTGGTCCTGAAAGGTCATTCCCTTCTCCCGTCTCGGCAAGTTGCACCGCAAGGCCCCGGCGCCTTTTGTTGCTTCCTTCGCGGTTAGTTAGGCGTCCTGAGGGGGACAACAAGCTAGCCTCCGCAGTGCTGCAGCTAGCTTATGGTATGAAGTATAGATAATTGGAGGTTAATGGGGGAGGCCTCGGCCCTGCAGTGAGCATAGACAGGCTGATGATGATGAATATGAATGTAGCGGTCGTCGGCTTGTTGGTTACAGGCGGAACAGAAGGGCAAGAAGTAATGTTCAATTATTCAAAATGCCTGCAGAAACATTCCGCCTCTCAAAGAAAACAGGTGGCTGTGCGACGAGCTGCGAGACGAACATGGCCGGTGACAGCAACTTTCCTAGATCTTGCAGGATCTAATAACGTTGGGTGACAGCGCGGGATCATCGTCGAGAAACAAGTGATATGCGCCCTCTGTTTCTTCGCTGCCGGAGGCTTTTCAGTCATCGGTCGGTAAAGAAGAAACGATATCGATGTCGCAGCACTCAATGAGCCGGAGTATCTACGCCGTCTCCATCACGCAGCGATCTGAACTATCGTCTGCGAGCTTGATAGCTGTCGGGCAGTCGACCAAAATTACACAAGCACTCGGCATAAAATTTAAAGCATTCATTGGTACTTGACGAATACACATAATAGCTTAAGGTTCGTAGACTTGACGCCAAACACACACAGGGTTAAGGAACAAAACACCCTACCAGTGACATTTTTTTTTTCACTCGGATCTACAGTACCACAGAAATGACAACGCCGAAATGTTCTTTTCGAGGCTCTTAAAAATGCTCACGTCAGCGTGCCGCAAGTTCGTCGATGGCGAAATGCGCAACGGAGGGTTATTATCTCGCTAAACGGTCATTATCACTGACATTATAATCGTATTCTGAGCCCGAAAAACCTGAACAGCCATAGCATTGTTTACGCTCTTCTCTGGTTGCAGTTGCCATGTTTTGAGATTCGTCCCTATGTGGTGAAAACTTTGAACTTCATCACAGGAGAATGTTTTTATGTCTATGTTTTCAAAACAGATTCAAATGAACACGTAAAAGGAAGTTTAAAATATGTCTAGGTTTTTAACATGTCTTCAATAAAACATTTGCGCAAAAGTCAAACCAAAGCCCGCCTACAACAGGAAGTAAGTAACAATGAAACGGACGAAAAATGGACGTTTTAAGAACGGTCAAACTCCAGAATATAGCCCCAGGAATAGACTCTAGCGATCCCACAACCACACAAGAATGACCATTATTCTCTCTCATACCACATTTGTTTATTATTCTTGCTCATACAGGAATTTGTAGTGTCTCTAAAAAGGGTCGGCCGCATTTTCAGGTGGAGGGCAAGTTGCATGAAGCCGAAGGGGCGGGGGGCCCGAAGGAAAATTTGAGGCGGAAGGAGGTTTTTTGCAGAGAAGCAAAAAAATCGCCGAATTGACCGTTATATCTGACATTAATTGACAGTATACTAGCTTGCTGTGAATATGGGTGGTCACTGCCATCAAGAAGTGATCTTTTCTTGTTCCTATTTAACCACATTTCAAGTCAAAACTGCCATGTCCGCCTTCAGACAAGTATAAAGGGGAGGAGGAGGTGGAGAGTTCTGACGTCGTTACGGGGGTCGAATCACGCATCTGCGGGCCGCTGGTTGCCGACCCCTGCTCTAAAACCTGTTTTACAACTATGGCGAAGAAGTAGTTTATGGACTTGCTATATCACCCCATTCACACTGGTGCACTTCTTCTCCCAATTAGTCTGCTTTTATCACTTGCTCTCCAGGTATGTGGGCACGATTAAATATATATACAGTGAACTACCACTAAGAAGAACTCGGTTAAGATGAATTTTCTCTTAAGCCGCAGCCAAACAACATTGGAACGTTTGTTTGGTTTTCCATATACCCAATGCAAAAAAACATCCGCTTGCGACGAACAGCCTTGCACGTACTCCTGCGTTAAGAAGAAAAACTTTTCGGGTGACCACCATGGCTGTCAAGTATGGGTAGCGAACATAGCAGTGTTAGCGGGGTGCGGCGGACATTGAAGCGAACATGGGGGGGGAGGGAAAGAAGCAAAAGAAAACCACTGCGCGATGCGAATTCGCACCACGGAAGAAGAGAGAGACCGACAAAAAACTCGCGTGGATAAAGCCACCACTTCTCACACCCTTCAACAAGCGGAGCCAGCAGCAAAACAAATAATAAAATGAGCGAGGGGGAGTTTTGTGGTCGCTTTGTTCTGGAGGATAGAGGTGGAAAACTAGGATGATAAAAAAAGTACAAAAAAATTCGCCATCTCCATGAAATTAATGATGATGAGAGAGGGGCGACACTAAAATGCTTATCGGTAAAACCGTGAAACATTCCCCCACACATCATATAAAGACTCGACACATGAAACTTTCCACCGCTCCGTTGACAAGCCCATCGACGACGTCTATGTTTTCGGTGATTATGTGGGCTTGTTTGGGACGATGAGAATCTCCATGAACAAGTTTGTGAATTCGGTGTGTGACATTTTAGCCACCTTGGCCGTCGCCTTCTGCAGAGGGTCTTGTGTCGTGTACCCCCGGTACATGTCCTCAGCTCGCAGGCGACGAAAGACAACCTCTTCCTCTTCCTCTCCTCCTTTCTGGGTAGCAACGAACGCGTTGAACGTTTTGACCTCTTCGGCCAATCTTTGATTGGCCAATCCCTAGTGGATCCTGCCACAGTCATCATCATTCCGCCGTGTATGGCAGCAACGAGGGACGGGACCGGTCCCGAGCAAGGGTCTTGAGCTCGCAGGCGACGAACGACAACCTCTTCTTCTTCCTCTCCTCCTTGTTGGGTAGCACCGAACGCGTTGAACGTTATGACCTCTTCGGCCAATCTTTGGATGGCCAGTCCCTAGGGGGATCCTACCACAATCATCATCAATGTGCTGTGTACAATGTGGCGTGTACGGCCGGGACAGGGACCGAGCAAGAGGAGCTTCGCCCCTAAAAAGTGACGACGGAGACTTCCTGTTCACGAACGTAGCAGCTCTCCTGACCAATACCGTTTCTGAGCGGGAGCATGTGACTTCGCGTCGGTTCGCGTCGCGAGTGCCACCGTGTCACCGCCTAGAAAACAAGGAGTTCCCTCTCGGTCTCTTCTGCGCTGTCGCTTGAGGTAGCGGGTGGTACGCTCTCTGTTGCCGCTTGGACTGGATAAAATCAGGCAAGAGCGCTTAAAAACAGTCTTCTATCAACTTTCGCACTCAAATAAATGATATTTCGTCCTTCTCTCTAATTTAGTCTACTTCATTCACCTGTTTGAAGCCAGATATTTGGTTGCACTCGAGCGGACTGCCGAATTTTCAGATGCGACTGCATCTCATTCACTCGCCGTGTCCCTCCATAGGCGTTGTTGCGCTCTCCGTTGAGCGCGAGCTGCGCCCTCCGCCGCTCACCCCCTCTCCTCTCCGATAGCGAACACTCTCTCGCGAGGGGCATTGGATTGGATTCGATTATCTTGGCTTGTCTTGGCTTGGCTTGGCTTGGCCAGGCTTGGATTGAATTGGATCGAATTGGACTGGATTGGATTAAAATGGATTGTGTTGGATTGTGTTGCGTCATAGCCGCGGTCGTTCCAGCACCGGCGTTCCGATTTCGGGCCCGTGCATAGACTTGATCTTCGCTGCAAATTGCACGGTGGTCTCGTTACTTCAGCGACCACAAGGCCGTCATCGTTAACGTTACGCCGCGTGTTAAATAAAGAATACATCATACGCGTTCCTCACACGTTTCACGCAATTAGAGAATCAACCCAACGGAAACACCAAGTGCACCCCCAAGATGCGTCGCATCTCCACAGGGTTCCGCTCGCGGGAAGGTAGGGTAATTTTTGGGTAGGGCTTCTGATAAGGCGAACTTCTGGTAAGCCGAACCGATTATCATGGTCCCTTCACGTTCGTCTTCAAGGGACTTCAGCGTATATGTTTCAAGTGATCGCTTAGAGCCGTTGACCTATGAGTTTCAAGCAGATCGTCATATATTTTCATGGTGTTGTCTGCTTCCAATGATCCCTGTTGTGCGTTCTCCATTTGAATAATTTTATCTTCGACATGCATTAGAATATGTAATAAAGTTGGTAGCGGAGTGCGGTCACGTTTTGTGAATCACATACACCATTTAGTGGAATTGGGTAGTTTGCTTTGTTGCTGATCTATTTCCGTACACAAATATTTTACTAAACTAGTTCGAAAGAAAATCCCTGCGTTCAGAGCATTTTCAGCGATTATACGAGCCAGATGTACTTTTATTTTGTTTTTCACGTTCTCCTTCATCCTGGTCACGGCCCCTTGGCGAAGTTATTGTCTATACGGCAGTGCCCATTGCAGAGGCCGGGTATAGAGGGAAGGAGGGGAGGGACGAAGCGATTCGCCTTCAGCGCACAGGAACGAACGTTTTCTGTGCCAGTTCTTACATCAAAGCGAAAAAAAAAACATTTTTCACCGGACAATATCACCAAGCGAATATCACGAGCAAAAAAAAAAAAAATACCGCAGACTAGCATTGTTACGCCGACATTGACTTAAATTGGCGCGAACAGAATCGGAGCGTCGGGTCTCACCCACAGACATTAAATTTGTGATCTCGGTGGAATAAATATTCTCCCTTTCAGCGCCATGTACTGTCCCCTGCATTGAAAAATCTAGCGTATTCAACCAACCCGTAACGGTGTGCCTAAATACGAGAGGCCACACACCTCTAATCCTGAACTTAGAATTTGTAGCATTGCGTGTCAAGACTCGCCTCATTAAGGAATGGTTGCACGTCTTAAAAATGTAACTGCAGATCTACGTATTGCAGCGTACGTATGTACACGGTTCATTGCGCGCCGACTCAGTATATCGCGAGATGATGTCGCAAAGTGACCTACGCAATATAGACAAATGGGCGCCTGGAGGCGTAAAGCTGCCGCCTAACTGTCGGGCAAAATTTAGCACGTTTGCAGACTTTAATATTGCGAATATCGCAGACTTCAGCGTGAACTCTGGATTGTTATTGTTATTTAAATGATGATAACATTGTTATTTACATGACGATAAGGTACAAATGGCTAATAATCAAACTGGCTGCAGAGGTTAGTGGATACTGGAGCGACCGGGAGCCACACATTGGCGGTGCAAACCGAATTTGTTTTAAACAGGCGTGGTATGCCGCCCTGCAGTAAACACGCTGTCAGGAAGCAGGCAGGTGAAGGTAAAAAAAGCATTTCCAGAATACGGCGTCGAAGCGCGACCGCGAACACATGTCCCCACTGTAATCGTGCTGGCATACCAAATGTCTTCCAGTTAATTTGCCGTAACCGCCATCAGCTGATAACTTCATTAAAACGGGTTCAAGAACTGAAACCCTTCCCGTTCCACCGAGGTATAACGGGTAAATTAAATACATTGAAAATGGATGTATGGATTTAAAATTAAAAAAAAACGTACAAAGGTAATTAAACAAGATAATTACGCCGAAAATTACTTACTGAAGAACAAGGGTAAAAAGAAAAGATCTAAAGGCTATTATCGTGTTATTTGCCGCTTTGTTTCAGCGTGTGAGTGAAACTGTGACAAAATATTTGAGGGGTTAGTATTGTTGAATATTAGATTAGCGTAAACTAGTATTGCAATTTCTTCTAAAATTTTTAATGTTTTTGTATGTTTTATTAGCTCCGGTTTCCTTCTTACGAGATAATTTCTATGGACATCAAGAAGTTGTTCTCTGTGTTTGTTTGTTATTGGGCAGTCTTGTAAATAGTGATCAAAACTGTCTGCTTGTAGGCTACATTTACATCAGTTATTATTTGCAATGGCGAACCTATGAAAATAAAACGGAAATCTACCGTGTCCAGTGATAAAGTGTGACGTGTAATAATTGGTTGGAAAGTGGTCCGGAATTTTGTAAATATTCTTTATCCATTGGAATGTGTAGCTTTCATTTCCTTCTTGTTGCCGCTCAACATTCCAATGTTTTCTTAGGTTATTATTGAGCTGTTTTTTGATAAATTGTAGTGAAATAGGCCAGTCAATTTTTTCGCCATATTTTGCTGCTTTTTTAGCCATTTCGTCCGTTATTTCGTTACCGACATTGCCACTGTGGCCTTTAATGTAAGTTACCGTTATTTTGACATGTTTTGCTATTTTGTTTAGCATTTCTTTAATTCTAAATATATTTGGGTTCCGATTATTTGGATTGCTAATTGCTTTTAGGGTTGATAGGCTATCAGTATACAACTGTCCGTACTGTACACCCTACACCCGTGACTGAACTGGAGCACGCTTTTCGTGTTCGTGACGACCCCGCTACTCTAGAAATAATTACACAGTACGCCCTTTAAAACAATCTCTACAAATTGGTCTACTGGTCCGAAGACTGACCCGGACTGACCATACCCATCCACGACCAATTCCATGCCGCAAACTGTGCATTTTGGTGCCACTAAATGAGTGCAGTGTGCATTTTGTGAATAGGACCCCAGCACTAGAACTGTGTCCATTTTATGTACATATTGACATTTCCCTTTCTCCTTACCCTCCTCATCCTCACCTCCACGCAGGGCCCGTGCGTGGAGGTGATTAATGATTGCCGATTAATGATTGGTGGTTGATTTGAGGCACCCTGCTTGCCGCAACCGCGGCGGTCCTCGAGAAGTCCGAAGTTTTCTTACACGGGCACTCAATAGGATGAAAGTCGAGATAGCGAAAAAGTGCTTTCGAAGAGGAATCCCATTCCTCGACAACTCGACAACAGTTGCGCCTGTAGTAAGCTGCTGATCCCAGTTCGTTTAGCCGTCGCATTTTTGTAAGTGTGGGAGTAAACGGAGAAACCCCGTAAACTAGACGGAGGACCCCCAGTAAACAGGGAAGCGCTTATTATTAAAAGTGGTATTCTTTCTCGGAATACTTAAACGCGAAAATTTGGATCTTTCTGCAATTCCATCGGTCAGTGAATCCAGCCGACTGGCACAAAGTTGGAAGACACCGCTTGGTTAAGAAGAATATATAGGCAAGACCTTTCCTAACAACACAAGCTAGTGGTGTGCGTAGTTCTTGCCTACATTCTTAAGCAAAACGAAAATGTGAAGGAGACCATGACGCAAAACACAAGTTTGCTTCAATTAAAGGAATGCTTTGTCACAATAACAGTGAGACCAGTTTTGTTGCAAACTTAAAAGAAAAATCATGAAACAGTGACAGTGAAATCTCGTTGATGCGTTTTTCATCGGAACTGGGAAAGACAACGTATTATGCGAAAATCGTATAATCCAAAGAGGCTAAAAATGGAGGAACATAAGCTAAGCATACTCCGTCAGCAACTCGCTTTTATTGAGCAACATTGACGTAGCGGGTCAATTTGTGCCGCCCTTTTCTATTTGCAACGTCCAGGAGTAAATTCCTGTGAAACGTTAGGAAAGAATCTGCCGGTATTTCTTTCTTCACGGGACACTGTTTTGTACCAGAATCCGTGTCGTGCCATTCGTCGGTGAAACCAGCCTCCGGACACTTGGAAGTTTTCAATGTGTATGAGCCCGCCGACGTTCGATCCTACCTCTCTTACTTGCTTGAACCATGCAAGCACGACGTCTTCTATTTGCTGATGCTTCGCACCGGGCGTTTGTTTTTCACCAGGGCCGAAAACGTGGCAGCTTCTTCCGAAGTTCCTCTTGCTGACCGACAACGCTGTTGAGGGTTGGCACTGCGAACCGAGCTCGCGTGCCAATCCACGCACTTGTTTTTTCGGGTTATCTTCAAATTTGCGTAGAATTACCACTTTTTTCTTTTAAACTTAACCCTTTGCGTTTTCTCCGCGTTGTCACAAGCCTGGCAGCGGCATCGCGCACGGCAACAAGGCAGCCAGAAAAAAAAAGCCTAAGAACTACAGCAGTGCCACCGAACACAGCAAAAAGGCATAAAAAGAACAAAGTACAGCCCAGGAAGCACGGAGCATCGCGAGAAGTCGGGAAGGGAGGTCTCTGCCTGCAGAGAGCATTGCGACCTTCCTTGATTATGATACGGTGCGCTAGATGGCGCGGTGCACCGCCTGACATATCGTCATCATTGGACGGAGCGGCCATGCGTGGTAGCGATGTTCTTGCCGCAAAGGGCGCTCTGCAACCTGCTGATCGTGGGTTCTTGGAATGCGATTTCAGCCAGTAGAGCGAAGAATAAGCGTAAGATTTCTAGAAGTTTCGGTCAACATCCACTTTTGTAGTCGCATTATCCAATTTTCGGCAAAATGTGATCGTATTAAACGCACGAAAAGGCATTATTTCTTGGAAACCTCGGCCGGAAATGAAAAAAAAAAAAAAAAACGTGTTGGATCGAAAAACGTATTATGCCGAATCGTATCACTGAGGTCCACTGCAGACCAGTTGCGACTCCCCAGCCAATTTTCAACAATTTTTTATGACTCGAAAGAATCTATGACACCACAGAATCAGCACGCAAGCAATGCGAAAAAAAAAAAAACCGAACACACAAGATGCAGCGTTTAGGTGTTTGGGTGACTCTTAGCTGCCAGAGCAATCCTTTGACAATATGACATAAAAATTAGAGTCACAATGCGTACATTGAATACGTGGGTGCGATTGAGGCTGCATGTGTCAATTACTTGGCATCACGACGCGAACGAATGGAATATAGTTCATCGTGGGGTCTCCCATCATCGCAATTGAAAGAACGAAGGGGCCCCCGGCACACTCATGGTTGAGAGCGCTGATGCACACGACTGCACTTGATTGTCTCGTACTCTATTCCCTGCTAAGCACAGGTCGCCTAACCCTTAGGACTGACAACCAATACGGCGCTGATCGCACTTAAATAGCTAATCATGCCCAAACGAATGGTTGCTGCCTCAATTTCTAGTCTGTCGTTATCAATAAAGCCCAGCGACCACATTGGGGGCATGTGGCTTATCCTGCAGCACCCCACAAATTATACGTTCACGTTTTCCGGAATATAGGCTATAAAGCAGCTGCCTCAAACAATTTTAATTTTCAGAGCCCGGAATCAGGAGAAAAAAGTGGGATCAATAATAATAAATCAATCCACTGTTGCCTGTGCGCAGTAGTGCACACTCACGCCGAAGGAAAACTAACTAAAAGCCAAGTTAAACGGCGATTCCGAAGCATGTAGTAAACCCGGAGCATGACCACTAGACGGTACGCCCGTGAAAGCAGCACGAGTATAGGTACAATGAACCTGACTGCCCAGCTGCTGAAAACCCGACAGGCACCCCTAAGGGGGAAGGGGGCTGCGGAGGGCACGACAACAATCGAAAAGAGCTTCCAACAGCGTCGGTCGAGGGAAACTTTCCCCATTACTTTCACGCTCCCGGCTAGTCTGGCTATCTTTTCTCCAAAGCCCTCTCCTGAGCCACGCATTCCGTCCCTCTGGAATGGGGGAACTTCCGCTCCTTTCCGTCTTTTGCGTGCTTTTTTGCCCGTAGCGGTTCGGCGACCCTCCCGTTGACACCACGCGTAGCGTCACTCGTGACCAATGGATCGAGAAGACAGACCGAGCGCTGAAGTCCTCGCGTCCATAGAATCTATCTTGTGCCATTCGGGTTGCTCACACCCCCGAGGGCCACGCTTTGTCCTTGGTTGCTTGTTGCTTGCGAGGCGTTTCGCATCTGTCGTGTTTGTTGTCATCGGGTAGTTACTTGTCGCGCCGAGTTGGAACCGGCGTTCCAGAGAGCGAACATTCCTGCATGTCCAGGAGGCTCTTCCATGTCTGGCTGCTTGCCAATAGGACAGGCATAGCTGGCCTCAACGCTTCCGCCTCAGGTATTTTTGTTATTCTCTTTCTCTGCGATGCCGGGTTTTTCTTTTTTTGTAGATTCATTTGCATGGTCGTTACTTGTTTTTTATTTGTCTCTTGCATTCAGCGAAAGTTTGATGCGGTTGTAGTCCTCGTTGTAGTCCCATTATTGCAACGAAAGATTTATTTCTTTCGTCCGCTTAGCGGTGCACGTGGAAGTCCGCTTTACGAAGAACTGCGGCTGGTCCTCGTGTCGTCTGACATGCAAGGAACGATTGATTAATACCCAAAAAGTGATTTCTTTGGACGTGATGAGGCGGGGTTATGGCAAAGGATCAAGGAATGTAGCCGCACGCTCGAAGAGTCGAAAAAATATCGTAGATGTTGTTTCAAAGGACAGCAAGGCCAAAGGCGAACTGAGCAGATCCAGCAGGTTGCTGAAATCTTTCATATTGCAACGCAACGTTTAGAGAAGTAAGTATAGCTTTTTTAGAAAATTAATTTCAATGTAGAAAGAACATTAGCGTTGCTGATATTAAGAGAAGTCAGTATAGCTTTATTTGTAAAATTAATTTCAAAGTTGAAAGCACGACATTAGCATTGCTGATTGTGTTTATAAAGCAATGATAATACAAATACGGGTAACTAAAATTGCGCATGTTAGGCCACAGGAAACAAGATAACAGCAAGAGCAAAAAAAAATTGGCTCCAAACCACGCTGTGACGGTGGTTGAAAGCAAAGCTTTACAACACTCACAACAATTGCTGTGCGACGTCACTTGAACTCACACACGTGGCTCTACAAAGAGTGAAAGCAGAGATTCTGCCAGCCGTTACCTGGAATTCATGGGGGCGGCGTCCCGAACGCCGCAGCAGCGTCGGCCACGGTCGGGCTAGAGCGGCGGCCACCGCCGCTGTTGCCCGGCCGTGGGAAGGGACAAAGAAAACAGAGAGGAAGGTCTTTCGAAGAGTGAGACAGCCGTACCTAGCCATCCTGATGTGCTAGCTTGGGGCTACACCACCGCGCAACTCAAGCGCAGACACCTAAAGAAATCGGCAAATGAGCTTAGTTATTCCAATTTGTACCGATTTAAACTAGTTAGCTTAGTATGTTTGAGAATTGCGAGAAAGCAGAGGGAACTTCTATAATCACTATTTATCAGAACCAGTTGGTCCTTTCGCCTTTTTAATACCTCTTAAAATACAACCGAATTGGTATTCACCAATTTAGAAAACGGAGTCCCATTCGTGGCAAGCTGTGCTCGAAAGGTAGCGATTCTCTGCTGCCAGATGTCTTTATTTTGTTTGTATAGTTTGTTTTCCCGCCCTGCAAACCAATGCCTAAGAATGTATGCCGTAAGACCACTTAATTTCGTTGGGTGCGGGTTACCCTGGAGGTGGTGTCTAACAAGTTAGTCAAGCCGTGCGAAGGCACCACGCAATAGACGTTAAGCTGCACCAAAACAGGCCCTCAACAACCGCCGCTAAAGCAGACGTCAAAGCCGTACCGACAACGCCGCCGCAGGCAAGCAGGCACTTCCACGCGGGGAACGCTGGGTAAATTCGAGCGCCATCTCGAGTATGCTCCGTGAGTGATCCCTCCGCCCACCGTCGCCCCCCGCACCGCCTCCGCCGCGTTGGGAGTTTGTTGCCCCGCACGCCACGAAAGAACCGTTGGCTCTTAGAGCTAGAAAGCTTTGTTTAAAAATATCATCACGTCTTCCAAAGACACAACGCAGGTATCGCTCTCAGGATGGCGCTGTGCGTCAGATTGACGCCACGACGACCATTCATGATACCGCCACGCGCCGAATACTCACGGCTGAAAAAACGCAATCTAGAACAATTGTCCTCTTTTACGAGTGTAGTGTAGAGAGTTTTTGCCAACGGACACGAGTATTTGCCAAACACAGTTCCGCTGTAAAACGAACCAATTCCACTCTGTGCCGTTGGACAACCAGCAAAGCTTTTTAGCGTACTACCTCGAATTTAGGCGAAATGTACAAGCACCTTTTAGTTCCCTCGAGCGTGGATGGTGGTCATCTTCGAGGAAGAGTTTTTCCTGTCGTGTACGATACACACAGGCAGCCACAACCATTAGTTTTACCGTCGCTGAACGCGGTTAAGCCAAATTTATGAAGCGAAAGGTTCGTTTTTGGGTCAGAGCGCGCGGTGAACGCGGGAATCGCCGCGCAAGACAAAACGTACGGACGCTGCTCGGTCCTGTAGGAGTTGTAAGGGGCAACGCACAGTGAACTTTGATACCGCTTGCGCCACCTCGTATCATTTTCTAATGGAATGCGCCCTTACTCATTCCCTCTGACCCTCTCTGCGCGCATCCCCTCTAATCTTCTAGCCATTATACGCTTTCACTGCGAAATCCGTCGGCGCCGCGCCTCGATTCGGTCGGTGCCCGAAGCGTGGCTCGTGGCGCTTCCGTCAGCGTCGCAAAACCGCACGTGCCGTTGCTTCAAGGTCATAGGTACGCTGCCAGACATTTCCTGGGTTTACACCGATGAGTAGTAAGCTTCGCTCGAAGAAGATAAACAGGATGGGTATTGGCCTTAATCTGCACCAAGGGGGTGCAGGTGCTCAGTACGCGCGAAGATAACTGGTTGCAGATTGCACTGATCTTTCCACTAACGCCGAGCGCCATCCCAAACACTGTAAATGATTCGGTTTCCTTCCACTCTGAAGAAGGATGATTGGCGAATCTGGGCGAGTGCAAGGGGTGCGCGAAACAAAACACTTTTATATGTAATTGGCGATTGTGCATTCTTCCTAGCTAATTGGCTGAATAAATCTTGCATGAACTATCATTTCACTCTAGATGAAAAAGATGCGGCTTTCCGTTTCTCTCTAGCATCGTAGGAATCTTAGTGCCTGTGCAACCACCGGCCCATTTTTCTCGACCACGAACCACGAAGTACAGCAGTGAGATCGCATCGAGCTGTGAGGGAGATATCCACGTGGGTATCTAGCCCCATGAGAACGGGTAAGGCAACGAAGAGCGCGTAAAGCTTTCTGTGCGTGCCCCACCCCCCGCCCCACACACACGCACAAAATGCACACATAAGAACTGCTTGAAGGAGATAGACGCCGCGCGTGGCAAGCAGTATACAGTAGCAGACCGTTTTTTCGGACTCCAAAAATTCGGGCTTCCTGGATATTCCTGACTTTCCCGAGGAAGCGCCAGTTGTCCCATAGTAATAATGTTTAAGAACAACGGATATTTCGGACAAAATAAAGTCAGAAGTTTGATTTTGTGGAGTGGAGTGGAGTGGAAGAAACGTTTATTTAGAATTAAAAACCGACGCGACGCGAGCCGTGGCCCGCGTCACGCCCGTCGACCGGGCCTAGGTCGCCTTCGAGGGAGCGTCCCGATCCTGTCGAGCCGCTGCCTCTCGGGCTTGCTGGACGGCCCAGAGCTGGTCGTCTTGATCGTACGACGACAGCGCCGCTTCAAGTCGCGCCGGTAGAGTTCCTGTTTTCGCCTCTCCAGAATGCTTCTTGCAGTCCCACAGCACGTGCGTGAGAGTCGCCGTCTCCCTGCGGCAGACCTTGCACTTGCTGTCGGGGTAGGTTTCGGGATACATCTTGTGCAGGAGTAGTGGTGTCGGGAGTAGAAGTCCGCGTTTGCAAAAGTCGCAATGTTACCGCCTGGGCCCTGTCCAGCTTTTCGCTGGGTGGAGGGAGCTTCCTTCGAGCCAGTCGGTAGGCCTTCGTGATCTCGTTGCAGGTGACCATTCTCTCCTTCGTGCTGTACCAGAGCCTTTCGGCATCTGCCTCGTTGACGGCGGCGCGGAGAGATAGTGTGCCCGCCGCGGCGTGAGCAAACTCGTTCCCATTTTCCTTTTAGGGGCGAAGGTCCTCTTGCTCGGGCCCTGTCCCGTCCCTCGTTGCTGCTGTATACGGCACGGCATATTAATGATAATTGTGGCAGGATCCCCCTAGGGATTGTTCAACCAAAGATTGGCCAAAGAGGACAAAACGTTCAACGCGTTCGTTGCTACCCAACAAGGAGAAGAGGAAGAAGAAGAGGTTTTCGTTCGTCGCCTGCGAGCTCAAGACACGTACCGGGGGTACACGACACAAGATACTCTGCAGAAGGTGACGGCCAAGGTGGCTAAAATGTCACACACCGAATTCGCCATCTTACCCATGGAGATTCTCATCGTCCAAAACAACCCCTACATAACCACCACAAACATCGACGTCGTCGACGGGCTTGTCAACGGAGCGGTGGAAAGCTTGACGTGTCGAGTCTTTATATGATGTGCGGGCGAATGTTTCACGGTTTTACCGATAAGCATTTTTACTTTGCCCCTCTCATCATCATTCACTTCGTGGGGATGGCGGAATTTTTTTTTCCGACACCTTCCCCTCGTGTGCTGGAAACCATGCGAGGCGCTTCTTGAATCTAAGGTCGGCCCGCTCCAGGATGCGGGCGGCAGCAGGTAGTACCTCCCCGATTTTGTGGAAAAAATTTTCTATGACAAAGCCACGGTGCGGGTCCAGGACGACGCGCGCCATTCTTAATTCTAAGCCACCTGGCTAGCTTCGAATTGGATGGGGATTGGCTTGACTCCCGCCTGAGTACAAACCTTGATCTTGGAGGCCATAGTTTTGCATGTCTGCGACGGAAGCAATTTTGAAACCCGGAAACGGGTCATACGCGGCCGGTTTACTAAAAAAATGTGACTCTTGCAGAGATGCAACCGGTCGTCCTCACACAATGAAAGAATTTAAGGCAAGGAACCATTCACTAATTCAGTCATATTTACGTGAAATAAACTTCGTTTTGCGACTCGCTCATTTTCCGGACAGCTCTTTTATTCGGACTATTTTTCGTTCCCCCTCCAGGTCCCTAAAAATCGGTCGGCTACTGTACACTACTCGGGAAAGAGGCGGCTGCGGTGAAGAGGAGTATAAAATTGGCCGGCGATTACAATAGTACTCTCTAATGCGATATTTGGGTGCAGCAGCAGTGCGCTCAGGTAGCACTCACTCGTGGGTTTTCTCGACGGCAGCGATGATGAGCCTCTGCGTTGGAGGCGCGAAGTGCGTCTCAGGAAGGGATGGCGAACTGCGTTTTAAGCGAACGCACATCATAGTCCCGCGCACGAACCCCCCCCTCACATTTTCGCCAAGCGTCGCGCAGTTGAGCGCCTCGTGCGGGAAAGCACACCGCACGCTTCGGAGAGCACTGGCTCAGGCTGCTATGGCGAACCGCCCTCCCAATTTTCGAGTTGTAGTTCCACACGCCAACTTTTCGTTTCACACGCGCTGGAAAACTAGGAGGGGGTGGGGGGGGGGGGGCGGTTTCCCAGTAAAAACCTAAGCGCAGCATTAGCCCGCAAAGAAGCTGGTTTGCCCGGCGTGGATCGTGGAGCGTAACGCTGTGGGCTGTCAGAGGAACGCGAGCCCGTGTTTTGCTCTACCCGCGAGGTAGGATATCTACAGTCAAACCCGACAATAACGAATCCGGATAGAGCGAATTATGCTATATATCGAACAAAAATAAATCAGTTACGGAAATACACACGAAACATATTACTTATAACGAACTTTACATCTGATATATCGAACTCTGCGTGCATAGAATGGCCGCAAAAATGCATGGTCTCGGAGCGGCGATTAAGATGTTGATTGGCCGCGACCACTGAGCAAAAGCCGCGACTGCGACATTGCGTCTCGTATGGAGTGACATGACGCCCGACACTTTCCATAACTGTTTCTGACGCGCGGAACTCACGACGGAACCCACTCAGTCAGTGAGTCCGGACCAAGACGGCAGCTCGCCAACCTTCCCGATGCTGTGCCGAAAGGAGTGTCTTTCGAAGATTTCCTGAGTGTCGACGAAGACGTTGCCGTCACTGTAAGCCCCACGGACGCGGGCACGGTCAGCAGCACCGTCGTAATGCTGATGAAAAGCACCGAGGAAGCAGAGGATGTCGCAAGTGAAATCCGTCCGACGCTTAATGAAGTGCTTTCGGCAGTCGATGTGCTCTGCCAATATTTCTTCGATATTGAAGGACACGGACTCGAACTGGTATAAACAATGTCTCGTGTAAAGAATGATGTGCTAGTTGACGCTACCAAAACGAAAAGGAAAACAAAAATCACCGCTTTTTTTTTGGGGGGGGGGGGGGGGGCGGAGGGAGTAGGCAGTTAAGGCATTAAGGTTGAAAGTAGCTTTATTATTTGCAATAAATCGATTGTTTTGTGTATGTTAATGACATACTTTATTTTGTTCGTTTCTGCATGCGGGAATGGCAACGGGATTCCCGCGTATTGTGAACTCGTAACAATAAACTCGTTATAGGCGGGTTCGGCTATATCGAACTATTGGATATATCGAACTAATCGTGGCGCATATTGCAGTTCGCTATAACTGGGTTTGACTGTATTTCTGCTGTGATATTACTATGATATCAAAACATGTGTGTTGCGTGTTGTGATATTACGGTGAGGAAATCCTGAAGAGCAACGTTAGTGCGAGTAGCAGTGAAAGGGGAGAAATGGGAACATGATTTAGGTTTTGGTAATTTGACTTTACCTGTCTATGGTCAATAATTTGCTATAGCGAGTTTGGCCAATCGTTGCAAGTGATCGCCACAGCTTCTTATGAGCAAAAACTTTCCCTGAGTGTGTTAGAGCTCAAGTTTGTTTTGCCCGCTGGTTAAAGCTTGTCGCACGTAGAAGGAGCACGTGAATCCGCTTCCCTAAGAGCGACGATCTGAGCTCCTCGTCTCTTAACCGAAATCAAAGAGCCAATCATCTGCGAACACGCTCGCTTCGAATTCCCAGTATCGGAAGAGAATCTACAAGCCTCGAGACAGCTTTCGATCTCCTGTGCCGTATGACCACGAAGAACTCTCGCAATCTCACCCAAGGGGCCATAGACTTGCGTTCTGCAAGTTGTGCGTAGTGTAGTGTTTTTCTTATTTCGCATTCGTGGTTCACATAGTTCCTATTGTAAAAAGTCCCTGATGCAGTTATGTCGCTTACTCATTCCCTCTACCTCTACTGACGAAAGCTGGCATGAAATACTACCCTGTGTGTCACTGGTGGCCGTCTGAGTATGTGTTCCCCGGCCGACACGCTATAAACTCGTGGCCGTCTGCAATATGCGTCGGTAGCGCAGCTACGGAGCTTTTTATATTCAAAAAGCTACATATCAGCCATGCAGTATCTCTTGGTCGAAGCCTGTAATAACTGCCTGCATAAATCGGCTTGTGTTTTCAGTTGTGCGCAAGGAAGGAGCTTAGGTAAGATATAATGCCCTGTTAAGGTCAACGATGTCCATATGGAAAGCAATCTTTTTAATGGTTACGGTTTCTGCGTATTACTGCCGGCGTTCGCAACCACCAGAAAACAAACATCTGTGGAAGAGAATAAAAACGGTGGAAGTAACAAAGGAAGGAACTAAAAGTCCCACGGGAACTACATTGAAACCGCAAGTTATTCGAAACGGCCTAAAACAGCGAGTTACCGATTAAGGCAGCGCACAGATACCAGTGACGATAAAAGCACACAGATTACGACTGGGAGAAGCAAAGAAGAATGAGTGCTGCGACAGTGCGAACCTGGGTCGGCGGGTTTTTGGAAAACTCGACGATTTCTCCCGGGGACAAAAAAATAGAATCTTCCATTCAGAGGCTAGTGTGGAAGCACCCCGTCCCCTTCGGCGCATTGTATGCAGCGAAAATCGCCGTCCGAGTTTGGAATTGCACAAAAAGGCGCAATTGATTTGCAGTATGGCGGGAGAAACGAGAAGGGAAAGAGTGCGAGACTGTTTCTCCCGAGAGCATCCTAGATGGCGGTATCAATAAATCCAGCGCAGCGAGCGCGGTCCCCCGCAGGGACCATGACGCGCATGCTTGACAATATTGCTCTGTGCCGCCGCAGCAAATTTTTTGTCACTGCGTCGGCCTCGATATTGCCCAGCGTGCGGGTGCATGGCGCGGCCCTTATCTTGAGCTTTGAGGTATGACAGGAAGTTCGGCAGTTCATACGGGATTTAAATGCCGGATTTATTAGGCGCATTGGGAAGGGGAACGAGGGGTGCTCGCAACGTTTAGTGTTACCGTCTAGAGTCTGCTCCTTTGTTTTTACAACATACCATTTTCTCTTAATTGCTGGATCGACAGAAAGGACCAGCTATGTTTACGTCCCTGTTAGTGAAAACGCAGTCGAGTAGACGCCCCAAGGAAATCTCACATGATAACCTGCGTCGCTAACTGGAACCCGGCAAATAATAAAACGACAGAATATTTCGATGCAGTTTTATTCGAACAGGCCAAGGCCCAAAAATGTGTGTACTTCGCAACTGAACCAAGAAAAGTTTAACCGCGCATGTTAAGAGTTGCTATAAGAGTGGTTCGCCCGCTTTTGAGGGGACAGCCACCTTGTTCCCCTCCAAAGACAAGATTACCCGCGAAATCTACGAAGTATTTGCAATGTTGTCAGGAGTGGAGGGAGAATGTGTTAGCTCCCTTTAATCCGGCTTCGACGCGTTAAATAGGTTTGTAAGTGTGGAGTAGATATCATGTACGTGTCGCGTTTTATTTTTTTTTGGGTTTTATGCCCATCATATGCCCTTCTCATGATAATAAGCAGTGATAGTTTGCGCCTCACCTCGTCTGTTCCCCTGCTCTACGTTTTCGTGTCAGGCAGCGCACGTGTTCACTTCAAGATGTTAAAACACCAATTAGCCAACTCCCAAGCCTTGCTAAACACAGTTTAGTGACCACCCATTTGAAAGGCTCGCTTGTTGCATTTAAGTTTACAGCAATAACGAAAATAACTAGACTTTTATGGAAACAGCCGAACTGCCAAACCCAACCATCTTTGAGGGTGGCAATGGAAGGTAATGAACCAGAAGGGTTATAGCTTGTTATCTCCTGTGGTAGCAACGAATTATTTTGTCCAGGTAAGTGTTTTGCTTTTCTGAAATTATTACACCAAAGCTCCTTGTTTTGGCCGATTTTCATTCATATTGTACTAAAAACCAACTACTCAATGTTCACAAAGTATTTGCCCCACGTAATAGTTTAAATCAACACCATACAGTTGGTATCTGTAGCAAACAAAACAACAGCTGCCTATGGAAAAACAAATAAAAACCACATACAAAAAACAGTTGCAAACGCCTCGAATTCACTTGAGTAGGCTAATCAACCTTTGGCTATTTCGCATTGAAAGCTTCGGATTGTGCCGTAACTTCCAATTCACAGAATGGTGCAGAGCGGCTGATGAGCACTCGCCTAGCTCGCTCAGAAAGGCGCTTATCATTACCAGTAAAAGTGCTGAATTCCACCTAATCACAGAAATATCTTCATTAGTACTCAAGAAAATCGTTGCCATTGAAAGAGCAGGAGAAAAATGGAAAGCTTCTTTATTTCTGTTGACGAACCAGCTACGCATGCGTCGTCACGACCATTGGGCGCCCTGTTTTCAGTTAAAATCCGCGCTCCTACCAGAGGAGAAGATGAAATCGTCCAGTAAGGGCTTCCGTCTGGTGGGCGACACGAAAGCTCATCTGTAGAGGAGCGTCTTTTATCCTGCATACTCAAAAGAAGCACCTACATCGGAGCGGACGAGGAAGAATAAATTTTATCTGCATCAAAATTCTGGACTGATAACGAGGGGGTGGGGCTGTTTTCACTGCAGAAGTCCCTGGGTGGTCGTTGCCTAGCGGGCCATTACGGCCAGACCGAAGCTGATCACCGGGGTCCGGGCTGGCTAGAATGCCGTCCCACTGCTCATGGTTGGGGGAGTGGACGGGGGGAGGGAGCAGCCAAGATCATGTGGAAGAGTGTGGAGAGTTGGGACTCTACTTGTAGGTGGCGGTGTAGGAGCTGGTGGGGATGGCGTGGAGGACGGGGCCGTGCGAGTATTGTTGGTTTATAGGCGCCGGTAAGGGGTGGCATCTTCCTTAGTCAACTTGTCGTGGGGCGATGGTATAGTGCGGCAGTTTGAGGCGGAAGTGTTGAACGGTCATCTTTGTGTTTTTTAGGCACAGAATGGTACTATTGCAGATGGTGACGGCGGAGTGTTGGAAGGGAACGCCCGGTTGATATACGCGCGGGCAGCAGCATGAGCCACCTCGTTCCACTCCGGGAGTTCATGATTCCGGGTCCAAAGAATGTAGACGTCACGAGGATTAGAGAGAGATTGTAGGACGCGGGGATTAAGAGAGATGTGGGACCGGCAGCATAATGGCGACATGCAGCCACATAACCTATGTCGGAATGGCTTTTGTTATGACAACAAAAAAGTGTCGGAATGCCGCAATAAATGGACGTGAGATTCATTAATTCGAAGGACCCAAATTAGATTCAGGCCACCGCAAACGTTTTTTATATATTTTTTAAGCACTTAATGTGCCTTTGTGGAAACTCATCGTCATCATGTGCCCTCCCATTGTGTAAAGTTGTCTTTCCTGCAAGTGCGTTTTCGCGTACTAATCGCCATCAGAGCACGCAAGAAAAGCTTCGCTTAAAAAGCGACTGTCTTGCTAACTTTGGCTTCCTGCTTCCACCGAACATTGTCTTGCTACTTCGGATTTCCGCTTTGACCCACCGCTTCCTTTTTTACGAGGCTTGGAATTTTAGTGCAAAAACAGCACTGGCTGATTCAGGTGGTATCCCAGCTAACAAGAAGCCAAAACTGACATCCGGGTTGTTTTGTAATTTATGTGAAGATGCAGTATCCTATTCTTCGCTCTAATTGCTGCACTATAGTTTCCGAAAAAATCTGGAAGGTTTTCGACAGCTCAGCTCGGTCGTAGATGCTCGCGCTTTTTACCTTTCTTCCTTGTAAGTACAAACTTGCATGCTCCCATGCTTCTCTCTGGAGTTCAACGCTATAAACTTCAACATAGCCTAACTATAACTGGGCAGATCTCAGTAGCTCGTCACATCAAGAAA
Source organism: Haemaphysalis longicornis (assembly GCA_013339765.2). Taxonomy (NCBI): domain Eukaryota; kingdom Metazoa; phylum Arthropoda; class Arachnida; order Ixodida; family Ixodidae; genus Haemaphysalis; species Haemaphysalis longicornis. Next base: position 113,667,347 of record CM023450.1, on the reverse strand, counting down.
ATGCGAGCGTTTTCTTGCTGCGTGGTGCGAGGATTACCCTGTTCGTACCGGAATAGACGGTCGAAGCATTTGTTCTTAGCTCCGCGTGATGCGGCCTACCACGACGTCCCCATAGCCTTGCGTGCTCTTAGATTTCTCCTATAAAGAGCTGATTAATGTGGTAAGGGGCCACGCAGTGCGGACGGGAGGATCTCCTGCAGGCGCTCGGATCTATTCAATCACACTTGTCCTAAATTGAGAAGAATGAGGCATCTCAGCGGCTGCTTTCGCCAGGATCATAAATTCTTGCTCGCGGTGGCTGCGACACTGACTGCAGGGATCATAACAATGTAGATGAACCGGAGCATTGAGGCTGTGCAGAGGAACACGGGAAGCACGTCAGGCTACGCACGAGTGATGAAAAAAAAATTCGTGGTCCTAGAGCAGAGTTGGAACATTACTAGCCAGCCATGAAATCTCACAATAAGCCTTGAGAGCGCCTTCTCCGTTTTGACGACAGGGAGGGTTCATTAGTACAATTTAGTTCCGGAGTGTGGTACCGGAAATGTTACGGGAGTGTATACGGAAGAGCGGCATACAAGCTCAAGCTCTGTGCTTGCAATTACATGCTAGAAACACGCCCAGTTCGTCATCCTCCCTAAAGGCGCTTGGAGTAGCAGAGTGAACACGCTGTCGGTCGCAACTAAACTTGCAGTAAGGTTCCTCGGAAGGCAAGACTACCTCTTTTGTCGCCCTCGGAAACAGTATCGTTCTTCTACGTAACGCGCGATGATGTAAAATCCTCGGTATGAGGCCAAGCGCACTCGTGTATGGAGATTCTCGAGGAGGTAATAAAATCCTCAAGCCCTTGGACAAGCTAGTGAGAACGATTCTTTCGAACGTACTAAAATTGAAGCGCTAGAAAAGAATTTCAAAAAGGTTGAAGACCCTACGCAGAAAGCAAACAAACTAGACCGGTTATTCTGATACGCCTGGAATACCGAATAAAACTGGATTCCGTTGAACTGCACAAAACTACACAGCAATAACTTTTTAACAGAAAGAGCTATTTAACTAGAGCAACGCAATAAGAAAAAAACTGGCCAGGTGCGGCAAAAAAAGCAAACGAACACACAGCAGGCGTAATATTTGATAATTGATTTGAAATAATCGTTAATTACGATTGAGCTCGATGGCACGAATAAGAAAGGCTACCCGGCTCATCCCCACTGGTTCACCCTAAACCAAACGTAAAAAGAAATCAAGAAAATGGTGACACCGTCACTTTGATGACATCCCAGCTCCGCCGAAAGATGCTACGTTTCTCAATGTGAGCATCAGTAGCATGATCCCGAAATAAGTACTTAGTGATTAATATAGAAACCCGACTTTTTAACGTAACTTAAACATGCCTAATACAGCAAGAATTTGTCCCTCAAATTCATGTCACAAGGGAAAGGGCCACGTCCCTCCCGCCACCTCGCATGATGCCTTAAAAAGTGCGAAGCAAAGTTTCAGTGTTATCTTCTGTTCTCCGAGTCAGTGTTTTGCCACTATACTATCGGCTAGAGAACACCAAACATTTTAAAATGTTTTCTCCAAAACACCATATTTTTGAGCCAGATTAGTCAGTTTTTAGAATAACAAAATGAAGTTGACTGAGCTTGGAAAAGAAAGCATGGTGGAGAAAGAACTAAAAATTAAAGCTCCTGTGTTGGGAGAAAGACACTTAAAAGGCGAAGCTCTCTTCCATGCAACCTGAGTCAAAGTCCAATTCCAGAATCCAAACTGCTTCACTGTGTCGGAAGGACGCAGTCGGATCGATGTCGGCTTCATAACGTGGCGGACGCAGGTTCAATACCGATCACAGAACGCGTTTTTTCTCTGGAGGCATTCATCTTGTATGTTGGATTTCCTGCACTGCGCTTTGGCGTTACGACGGACGGCACAAGTGAGGAATAGAAAGCTTCGTTTTAAAATAGATATCATGGTGCGCAGCTTCCGAAACTTAAGGGTGCGTTGCAAATATGGTGGTCGCAAGAGGTTGCGTAATTCGACATAAATAACGCCCGTTGAGCATGTCTTCACAGAGATAAGAAGGGCCAGAGCCCTTGCTTATATATAACTGGATTATGAAGGTTAGCTTGGAATAACATCAACTGTTCTCCGGTTAAAACTAGTGCAATTTTTTTTCTTCACAAATCTCCCATCGAAATTTCAGGCATGGGAACTAGGCGTGTTGCTTTTGTTCTTAGCTGCACTCCGCCACTTTGTCCTGCGCCTATATTTTTTGTACGTTACAGGAACAATACAAAATACCTCCTTGGTCATTCCAACAAAGCGGAAGGCGGCTAAAAGAAGAATAAATATTCAGCAAGTTGAAAATACGATGGAGAAGGGATGAAAGAGAAATGCGCAGTGAAAGATGGCGCTCGACGCCTCTCCTTGATTTCCATCTCTGAGGCCTAACACGTAACTGCTTTGGCGCCTTACGTGCCGCAGCTCTCGCTGAAATGTTCGTCTTTTACTGCGTGAAAAAGTTACGACAATTCTGCCTGAGATGCTCTTCTAGCTCTTTTAGGGGTTTCGACATAAGTCCCCACGTCTCACCAGTTGGAGATTGCGCATATGCACTCACCGTTCCTCTCTTTGATGCATGCTTTTTTCAGACTCACTCCCTGCCATATAAGAAATACGAGGAATTTTTCCTTATGATTGGTCTTTTCCTTTCTACTGCTGGCTCCGAACGCATTCATTTATTGATCGGCGTTTTTACTGGATTACTTCTTCCTTCGGCCCTTCTGCCGCTAACCTGCCCGCCCTCTTTTAGGAGCGGGAAAACGCTGCTTGAGTCCCTGATCGATTGTCTCTATTAAATAGCCTTGGGTCACTCTCTTGCAGCCTGTTGTCGGATAAGGCGTTGATTGCCCAGCCAGATTCTCCCGCGATGGAGGCTTCATTACGAAGTACTGCATCCTCGCCGACCCGTGGTATCTCGCTGAAGGGCACATTGGGGACGGAAAACCTAGGGGTCAAGATGCGTTAGTCAAGTAAGCTTGCAGAAAAGCAAAAAAAAGTTGGGGAACTTTACAAGACCGGTTCCGACGAAACCCTGCATGAATGCGTTTGTGAGGTATAAGGCAGAGTTTAGGAACCAATTCTTCATTCTACTTTAACGGCTGGTTTTAAACGCATTCCCGATTTCCAGCGCTTTGATGTAACGCACTGTGAAACATCACCAGACGTTTTAGGTGCAGCGAAATATCCACTCCATAGAGAATATTCTATACGTTTATTTTATGCTCCAGGTTTAGACAGCAACATCAATATTTGTCCACTTACTAATATACACGCTTAGATGTTATATCGCCCGAAGAAGCTAATGCTGACAAGTAGAGTCTTGTAGGCACAATACGTAATTAAAGCATAAAACACATCCTGCAAGACAACGGCTATTGCTTTGCTCCACACATGCCTACAAAGCTTTGTAGCGAATAATTAAGTTATATTAAGAACCACAGCAACTCTCTCCTCTGTTTCACCTAAAAATTCTCAGGTGGTCCAATTATTCCAAAGCCATCTATCTACTATGCGTGCCAGACAGCCCACGTGCTGCTCCCGCACGTTAAACCCCAAATGTTTTACTTCTTTTTCTTAACTCAAGATATTATGGCTTCCATCCGAGTTTGTTCGTAATGCAAGGTGATGGTTTCTATTGTTAAGAGCTACATCTATAATCAATCTTGCTACGGCTCGTTGTGGTAAACCAAGTGTTTTTTTCTTCAGAGCTGTTAGTTAGGCGCCATGTTTCTGCCTCGAGAGCCAACACTGGCAGCCCGACCATTCCATCTCCATGTGGTTAGCCCCCAAATGAACCACCAACGAAACTTCGTTAAATTAGCCGCCAACATGCACTACCCACTGAGATGCACTGGGGCTTGGTGAATAAAGAGGAAACTAAGATCGCAGGAACACGTGAAGTTTGTGGACATAGTTTGTCCTGTAGCCCTCTACGTGTTCGTTTTTCTCAGCGCTTAAACAAGGTTCTCAGCTATTCGCGAACTCGCCTACCAAGAAGTTCTCTTTACGTAAAATTTGAGGCGTCACTTATTCATTAGCCTAAAATGTCTTTATGGAAGGTTTTTGTGAAACGGCGGTTTTGCCACAACCTAAGCCTAACTTGTGCCTGACTCGATAGCTAAGGTGATTTGTTAAGTTACGAGCATTCGTAAACGTACCTGCGCGCAGTGCTACACAAGTATATGCCAGATTGTAATTTATCCGAAAAGCTTCTCCAGTTGAGTACGCTTTATAAAATTTACATAATGTATGCAATGTGAAGCGTGCCTCACTTCAACCTTTGACGTATCTGGAAAAAGTGAACAAAACGAACTCTGGAGCACAGAGTGCTTGATATGACATGGCTTAATTAGGGAGCCTAAAATTCTTGAATTTGTTGTTATTTTGTGCTATTTTGCCACAGGGCAATCAAAGGAATGGAAAGATAAAAAAAGGAATAGTGACGGGATGCAAGCGGCTTCGGTGGACGCATGGTCCTCTTTACAAGCAGCGGTTGTTATTTTTTCTGCTACCAATTGAATAGTTCCGCCGCTTTAACGACAGCGTCGCAAGCTCTACAAGCTCTGGAAGCCGTCTAACTGCGGAATGCAATGCCCTGTCGGAATGGGCCTCTGAACAGCGCGTGAGGCGAGCGAACCACAGGCAGAGTAACAAACTAAAAACTAATGTACCCGTATGCAACAAAGCGCTGTGCCGGCTAGCAGACGTTGTCCTAATCACCGCACATTTCATTGTTGTGCGGCTAGCATGGTTGTCTTCTGTTTTATTTGTCGTGCCTGGCTTGGCGTTTTCGTTGTTGCGTCACAATCGCTGGTATCACTAACGCGCCACTCGTTCCTCATATATTCATTACGGCGGCATGTTGGCGAACCAGACGCCATTAAACCAGATTTAGGCAAAGCTTTAAGGAGGCCGAGGGGTTGGTACTTATCAGTCTAGCCGGAAGTGGGCCTATTGACTAGTGTGCTCCTTTTACAGTAAAGAGTAACCATGACAGTGTACAGTACTTTTTTTAAAGCAAAAGTTTCTCCACGTAAGCATCCGGCTTCCTGTGTTCATGCTAGTGCTGCGAACTACTGTAAGCCCGGGTAACGCAGTTCTCTGCCTTTTTTCTGTCAAGTATTTACCCTAACGTACCAAACTTGAGGCCGTATTAACAACACCTCAAGTTTACTAGTGTAGAGTTTATACTGATGGAGTAGCGAGTATTGCGAGATTGCGCAGTGCAGCTAAAAACGAGCCTTCTACCTTAAGGCGGTGTCAATGATGACAATTGTATTTTACTATTGTATTTTTCTGAATTATTGCTCTCTTTATTCAAGTTAACAGCTGCAGCCGACGGTGTATTCAATAAAGGTGTGATTTCCCAAGCACTCCGAGAGAGAGGAACATGTGCTTGGCGAATGCATACCGAAACAAGAAGTCAAAGCAGTGAAGCTAAAATTGTGTTAAAACATAAAAGTGAGATGGCAGTTCCTATTCACTTGCGGTTCACGAGCCAAAAGCGCCCCTGTTGCCCACTTCTATATGCATATCCTGACCTTCCCTTTTGGCAGTCTCAAATTGAATTTCATTTGCTGCTGTAGCACGCAGAAGTTCCGCGTTTGTGATCCGACACGCGGAGGTGGAGTTAATAAGGTTAACAACCGGGGATAATAAGGCCTGTCGACCGGCACCCGAACAGTTATCTCTAAAAGAGTTAAAGGTCATCCTCACGAGTCCTGCATGCTAGCCTGTTGAGGGTTGCGTTTTTAACTCGGCCTGTTTTGTTGCGAGAGTAACCCCATGATGAAGCATTGCGGTCAAGCCATTCCAATCATACGGTCGGCGCTAGGTGAATTCCCTGCGGAATCCTAGGAGCGAAAAAAATGTGGTTCATCCCTGTTTCATTGCAATCGGTAAAACATGACAGTGAAATGTGCCTTCAAAGGAGCAGTTGAATGTTTATTGTGCATCGACATGAACTTGCACATCTCTTTATATTTCGTCGGTATGACACCGTTAGACGCATTAACATTCGGCAATGGATTACACTCGCCAGAACATTGCGTAAATCCAACTGAAACCGCAGGCTCTCGCAAAGCGTCTGAACGAAACCGAACGGGTTGTCAGCGGATCGTTTGGTGAAGGTTACGGTCGCTACAGCGAAAGGAGCATGATTTGCGGGTCGGCAGTAGTCTTGTAGGTGTGGTTGGCTGAGCGACGTCCTGCTGGAACGCGGCGGCGGCGTTCCCCAAGCTGAGCGGCGTTCCACATAGGCGGCGGGCGGATAACGCAGCAGCTCCCGCTGCTATGCGCTCCCTACCGAGGCGCCAAGTATCTGCGCTCATTCGCGTCATGACGCACTACTTCGTTTCACCTCTCCTAGACGGCAGCAATATCTGAATGGAGAATGTTATCGGGAAGGATGTAAGGCGCGTTCATAAACCTATACAGGCTTCAGTTATTGGCCCAGTTGGCAAAGCGTTTAACACCTTCCGTAGCGGCCAGAGTGACCGTGGGCTCGAGTCCTAGCGCCGCCTGCGTCAATTGAACTTTTCTGATGATGTCATTTCCGTGACGGATATTACGCCGGTGAAGTCTTGCTGTACCCCTGCATAAAACACTTTCGTGCTAAGATGTTCCCGCAAGCTTCTCCTTTTCATCACCTCTAGAGCCGCATGGCGCCCGTGTGTCGAAAGAAGACCAGTGAAATGCACATTCCTTCCATTCGCCTTTCCAACCTACGGCAAAGCTTTACCTTACAATCATAGCCCTCTATTTTAGTTCATTCTTTTCTGACTTTCGCTTGTTTTCTTTTCTCTCGCGCGATTAGTGTTTACTCGGGTAATATATTTTGGTGGTTGCGAAAGTATTTTCTCTGATTACACCCACACATGCAGCAGATAAAAATTATTTCACGACAACCCAAAATTAGGTCTTCGAGTTCCTCTTGCATTTTTTTTTCTTCTCTTAAACGTGTCAAGTTTTCGTTCACGTCCAACTTGCTAGAAATCGACCAATGATGTGAGGGTCTGCTACACGTGAGAACGTGTTGTTTCAAGGTTGTTTTGTGGTCTGGTAACATCGCGATCGGCTTCATAATAACACCAGTCGCAGGTAACATGTTCTCAATAAGGAAAAAGTATGCCGTCGTATTCTCATACATGTCGGAACTAAACTGTCCGCTTAATCCAGCTGCAAGTGCGTGAGTATAAACACCTAGGGAAGCGGCTCTTTTTAAAAGTTTAAAACTGTAGCTTTCGCACGCGAGGTGCGGATAAGAACTTCAGGCTTAGATGAGCACCTTTGTTGTGAGTGTGGGTGGGCGTTGTGCTATGTGTGTAGAATACAATCTACGTTGAAATTAACTCCCACACTCCTGCGCGAGCGCAACGAGCATAGCGAGTTTGCTCATCGGTTTTAAAAAAGAGGTGAAACGTGTAAAGGCGTAGAGGTGCGGGCAATGGAGTTGCTTAGGGAGTGTAATATTACTATCCCCGCTTATCTGTGCCAGTCACCGCACACCGCCGCCGTTTTGTGACAGTCCATGCTCTATGCAATACGGATATAGGCCAATGTAATACACTAAGCTTCCCGGATTCCATCCTGCGGCAGAGAAAGAAAGGGGCATTACACGGTTGAACCAACAGTATCAAAGTGTAAAAATTCTGTTTCTTCTACGCACACTTCCCCTGTACTCCGCTCAACTATTGCAAAAAGACTACTAGATCGCGGCCCGCTTTCGTTCTGAGGAGAATGAACTGTACTCCGTACCCCCTAGATCTGGCATCGCGAGTATGACGCAGGAAGCCAGGGAGGGATAGGTTTTCAGGTACAACCGTTCCAGGTTTCAGATGTGCCGCTTCAGCAGCATTTTTTGAACAATAAGTCTTTCGCATCACAAGGAGTTTTTTGGTGTCTTAGCGGTCTTTTGTTTTGTTCCTTTGCTGCTGGAGTGATAGCAGTAGTTTGTCAAAACGGGGTTCATGGAGTTTCCAAACAATCCACTGCCTCCCCCTGGAATAGCATTTCAATCCGACTTTCTATTTTTATCTCCCGATACGACGTAAGCCTTTCTTCAAGCAAAATTTCTAAGGTACGTATGTGCTTCAGTATCGCCTTTATCGTAATCACGATCACTATGACGTGCTCATAACAAGGAATGCCCGTGTTCTACATAACGTCATGAGTGGGAGGTTCGGATAGGGAGCGTACTTAGAGTGAGAGTGCGGTCACCAGTTCCAAATAGTCACTTTTTGGGGGGGGAGGCGGAAAGGGGAGTGTAGGAAGGTGACTACACTGCCGCGCCTATTGTTCTTCTTAAAGAGTTTGACAATCGTGATTCGTCGTTCGTTTTTTCTGACCTTACCATTTCTTCGCCCGAGCAACCAACCCTTTTTGTCTGCATTGACACGATCACAATGAAACAAGAAATGCATTCGAAATCAGCACCAGCGGCGGTTCGTCGGCCTCTTTGATGTTCAGACTAGTTTTTCTTTTCCAAGAGCACCAAAAGCAATATGTTTACGGAGAGAGAATTGACCACGCTACATGCGGAGAATAAAGGTAAACTGCCCACCAGGAAGTATTGAGCTTCCAACTTCAGTCCTGAGTATCAGTTAGAGAGAACTAATTGAAATTCAATGTAACGAAGACGCTAAAGGAAGCGAACCTAACTGACGTTCAAAGTGCTAGCTTAGCATGCAGTCAGCAGCAATTTTACGCAGCCGGAAGCTTGTCCGCCGATTTTTAAGGCCTGGCAACGAATGAGGCACAGTGCGGTTGTGCTGGAAGAACTCTTTACTCACATCGTCCCACTTGCTTGTGGCCCGTTCGGGCACACACACACGCCAAACCTCTCCGCAGTCCGAGATCCGAGTCCCTCGCGCCTGCCTACTGCACAGCACCACCGCCCCACCGATGATGATGATGATGCTAAGTGGCTTCCCTTTGTAACGGGGTGGCGTTGCACAGCGCCTCAGTCGCAACGCCACTGTACAATCACCTCACCAAATAATACAAACAAATAAATAAAAAGAGTATCGAAATAAAAAGAAATACTTTTTACGAAATTCTTGTGCACTGCTGACTTCTTTGCTCGCATGTCTTCCCAGATTGTGCTCTGCTCTTTCCCACCAACATTCTAACCTTCTTTTACTAACCTCTACTGCTGTCCAATTCACTTTTCCAGCTGACCTTAAAGCCAAGGGCCATCCGGAAGGTGGATGGCTCCCTCACTGAGGACGGACGGATACTTTTGCACTCCGTTAAACAATATGTCGCATGGTTTCTGCTTCTTTCCGCTAGGCCTTGCCCATAGTTCTTCCTGTACCAGCTCGCGGATAAGAGTTTTTGCTCCGCAAGCGACCCGCCCGGGCTTCAAAAAGCAATGCACTCCCTTTGGTATTATCGAATAATTTCCCCTTGTGATCTCCTGACTTCCCGATCCTGTAGATATCTAAGGACTTGTTCGATCCATCCTCTTTTTCCAGGTCGTTTGTCTCTGCTTCTTTCACATTCATTTTTTATTGCCTTGGTCGTTTCCCCTGCACTTCCAGGTTTCATATACTGTGTCCTGAGCCTTCTGTTCTTTTTCCCTCCACTGTGTGTCCACGCTTTTTATGTAAAGATACCGTAACACTTTGGCCCGCCCATCTCTGGTCATCAATATTTCTAAGTCGTTCTTCAAACATATTTTGCTCTGTGCTTCTCTCACTTCGAAGGATCCCATCTCATGTCTCCCCTGCACTGCCCCATTTGTTGTTTTACTGTGTGCTCTTAATTCCAATCGACCTACCGCCCTTTGATTTACATCTAGCGCTGATTGAAATCTCTGATTTGACACACACTACTCCATTTGAAAAGGTGAGTGGCTGGTACCAATACTCCCTTCCAGATTCTTCTCACTACTTCATATCTGTTATATCCCCACACGTGCTCTGTGCTTCATGGTACAGGCGTTTTTTCTTTTGCCTTTCATTCTTAAATGCTCCTCATGAGTTTTTAGATACGCCTGACCTCCGCTTATCCATATGCCCTGATATTTGTATTCCGTTACCCGCGGTATTGCTGCTTGTTGAACGATACCGATTCGTTACGGGCGTCGTCATTAAAAACCAGAACTCCCGACTTTGCTGTGCTAAACTCTAACCCAGTTCAGTGGCTTCTTCCCCACAGATATATGTGAGCTGTTGCCGACACTGTTTGCTATCTGCTAGTAGTACTATGTCATCTGCATATATCAGTCCCCGGATATGTTGTCCCACTTCCTGTCCTTTGCGGCTATAACACAGATTGAAACCTATTTTACTGCCTTCAAGCTTTCTTTCTAGTCTAGCCATGTACAGCAATGAACAGCAATGACGACAGAGGACAACCCTGCTTTAAACCTCTATTTGTGACTGCCGGTTCCGAGCACTTTTGGTCCTCCCAGGTAATTTGCACCTCGCTCTCATTGTAATTTCCCTGCACCAGCTGTATAAAGTCCTGGCCTAATCCCTCCCGCTCAAGTATGCTCCATAGAAGTTCTCTATATACGTTGTCGTAGGCTCCCTTTATATCGAGAAATGCTATCCATAGTGGTAGCTCCTGAGCCATTGACACCTCTATGCATTGGGTTAGGACCGATAAATTGTCCTCTAAGCGTCTGTCTAGTCTGAATCCATTTTGTAGTTCTCCCAGTATGCCGTTCTCCTCTGTCCACGCCTGTAGTTCCGCTTTTATGGCTTGTATTGCCAGCCTGTATGCCACTGAGGTAACTGTAATAGGCCTGTACGAATCGGCATCAGCCCTGTCTCCTTTACCTTTATATATCATCTTCATCCTGCCTCTTACGCCAATTGTACAGTACTTGCTCAGTTTTTATCACTTTTTTCGATTGCTCGAATCAGCTGTGCTCTTGCTTTTGGGCCAAGTAGGTTGACCAGCCGTATAGGAATTACATCCGTCCCCTGTTTCGTATTAGCTGGAACATTTTCTTCAGCTTCTTTTTCCAGTTTAGATCTCCAACCTTAGCTCTCTATATGTACGCACCTTGGTTGCCCCACTCCCTAAATGCTGTCGACCTCTCTCTGTTCTTCTGAACTTCTCTTGTATCATTGAGCGTATGTTAAATACCGCCTCTTCCCCTTTTAGTACCCGGCCTTCACCATTCATGACATGACGTTGTACTCCTTCGGTCTTTTTTTTTTGCTTAGTTCCTTTACATGGTTCCAAAACTTCTCGGCGCACCCTTTATCATTTGCCCGTATATTCGAGACCCCATCGCTCACTTTTCTCGTTTAAGTTTTTGCTGTACAAGTTTTTTGTACTTCCAGCTTCTTTAGGCGGTACCAATTTCCACTTCAATGTTATTTCCTCTGCTTGCATTCCCACTCGCTAGGCCTCCCTGCGCTCTCTTGATGCTTGCTACCTTTGTGTAGGACTGTCGACCATCCGCTGCCTTGTGACTCAGAAGTCGAGGTACGTGCCTTATTACCGCCAGAGTATCACAGCCCACCAGAGCATACCAGCCCACCATGGACATTTGCCTCCTGGAAAATAACCCTAACCGTTCTCGGCATTCCAGAGCAAAGCTAAGTTGCCTCTGCCTGCTCTTAAATTCTTTTCATTGTAGCACACTTGCTACTACCTACCAATAATTACGCTCACATTTTCACGGATGGATCGGTAATGGATACATCATCTGCCATCGAAATATGGATACCGTCAACCCCGCACAAAAATTACCGCAAATTAGGTCACCAAAAATTCGTCGATTGTCACTGAATTACGGCGCCTGCGTGCTGCATTGCAACACATTTAACTGCTCAGTTCAGGCCTGTGGCAATCTTCACTGACTCTCGAGCAGGCCCTTCAGCACCTCATGGTGCTGCCACAAGAGCAGCTTGCTCAAGAAATCAATGGCCTGCACACTCAGGCAATAAACAACCACCACGTTGTTGTTCTACAGTGGCTTCCATCTCACTGCGGTGTGGATGGCAACGACGAAGCCGACAGAGCTGCTGCATCAGCGCATTTCAGCCCAATTATCACTCCAGTGCTTTCACAAGGCGAGACGGAGCGACTCTGGTGTCATCGGTTGGCAAGAGCTCTCAGCGATTGCTGTGGACCGACCCAAATAAGACCTACGTTCCGTTGCACACAATAGACCCAGAGTGCCGATTTCGGATGCCAAGCGGTCTGTGCAAGCGAGATGAAGCTGTCCTGCATCGCATCCGACTCAATGTGGCTTACACTAGGCATTTCCTTTTTAAACTTCGCGAGGCTTCGTCACCTATGTGTCCTACCTGTATAGTTAGCGGGGACCTGAAACACGGTCTCTGCACGTGTCCTCGCTATGAACTTGAGCGTACCACAGCTAAGCTCTCTGTGGGCCTGCCTGCGTCCGCCCAGATCTATTCGTGCCACCTCCTTGGGCCCTGGCATACAACCGGCATAGAAAGTCGCGCAACAAAAGCGCTCTTAACGTTCCTCCGGAGCACTGGACTTGTGAGGGAGCTATGAACTCTCGGACGAATGACTAAATCACATGATTGTGTGTGTGCTTTTCGTGTGCGTCTGTGTGTTTGAGTATTGATGTGTAAGTGAGAGTTCTTTTCATATGTTTTCATCCCACCTTCACACCCATTTGGTGTAGCAAGTCGGGCGCCCAGCCTGGCTGACCTCACTTGCCCATTAAAGATGGTCCTCTCTCTCTCTCTCACTCTCTCTGTAGCTTTCTTGATTTCATTGTTCCACCAGCTTCTAAGTTTTCTTTTTCCTTTCCAGTAGTTGCGTTCTTTCGCGTTCCTTATCTTTCCTTGAATGAAACTGATCAGTTCTCTGTATTCCCAATCTTTCGTAGGCTGTCTCTCGATTTCCGCCTCCAGGCTTTTGGCGATATTAGCCATTTGCTGATCGTTTAATTTCTAGTCGTGTACCACCGTTTTCTGGTTTTGACCTTCCATTTTTCCAAAAGTCAATGTTATCCGTCCGCGTCTCCTCCGGCCATCTCCCGGGCGGCGAGTTCCCCAAGTCTCTCAGCCAGTTGTCGCCCGGCGGGCGAGGACGATGAGGGGAGAGAGAGCTCATCGCGAGGGGAGCGAAGCGATCCCCACAAGGTCCATCAGAGTGCTGCCACGAACACTTTCTTTCTTTAGGACACTGTGAGCTTGACCGCAGAAGACTGGTCTGACAAAAAAAAAAAACAGTGGAAAGAACTGTATCCGCACTTTCGTTGTGCTTGGTTGAGTCCCTGTGCACACACTGCGTGAAAAGAAGAGTACGTGGGTAGACCAAAAACAGAAAGGACGAGGGGGATGACCGAATGATAAAAAAACGCAGGGGTGAGGTAATGAGTCCCCTTCTAGGGATAAGTGCGAAACCTCACGCCTGTTTAATTAATTCTGGGTCGACACACAATTAGCATCCAAGGCATTGCCACGCGATAACGTCGTCGTGCTCCAACTGCGGCTTCCCCGCCTTTTCACGGCTACTCTTTTATTTCCCCTCTGCATCTTCTTATTCGTTCTGTTCCTTTCTCTTTCCATCTCCTTCTGCATTTGGTGTTGTTGAGCCTCTTTTTTGTGGATGGAGCTTCCTGGAATTGCTAGCTGTTTGAGGTGTTTGTGGAACATTCTAAGCTCTAAACGCCACGCTGTCTTCGTCGTCAGGCAGGAGTTTCAATAGACGGCCAACAGAGCGTGAACGAAACCTATCTCTCCCTTGTTGGTGAACTTGCCCGCGCTCATTGTCTCCTCGCCATGCAGTGCTTCGCCATTGTGACCCGAGGTGGGCGTTACATGTGAAGGCTGCTTCTTTTGATGCAGCTGCCATGTCCCCCTTCCTGAAAATGAAAAATGACATCGATAGGGAGAGGGGACCAAGGCTTCATGCGTGGTGGATACGGTAAAGGGGGGCGGCGACTTATAGTCCGGCAATGTTTATATCCCCCCGTTTCATTACTACTAAAGTTCTTTTGGCAAAGAAATTGTGTGGGCTGGAAACACGTAGCGCCCCCACAAAGCACTCAAGCTAAATGTCGGGAGTGTGGGATTTCCAAATTTCGTTCGCCTGGGGGAACAATAATTGTGATCCTTAAATACCATATCAGTGAATAAAGCTTGCTCTTGCGGGATAAAGAATTTACCTATATCTATAGCAAAAACTGGAAGAAAGAATATGTGGTTGATCCCTCTTTCATAGGAATCGGTAAAACACGAAAGTGAGATGTGCCTTCACAGGATCAGTTGAATATTTATTCTGCATTGATATGAACTTGCACATCGCTTTTATATTTTGTCGGTATGGCACAGTCAGACTTATCAACATTAGCACGCGCCGGAGCACTGCGTAAAACCGAATCAAACCCTACGCGCTCGCAAACCATGCCAACGAAACCGAACGAGTTGCCAGCGAATCGTCTGGTGAACTATCGGTCCGCTGCAGCGAAAGAGCATGATAACAGGCGCTCTTGTGGGTATGCTTGGTGAGCGACAACCTGCTGGCACGGGGATTTCGCAAATGTGCGATAACTGCGTCCCTGCTCAGTGGAGTGTGCGGCAGACGGTTGCGTTGCGCCGAGCTCAGCTGGCGCCAACTGTCGGCGTTCATAAGCATCGTGATGCACTAATTAGCTTCACGTCTCTTAGACGGCAGCACCTTCGCAATAGAAGCGGTTATAAGAAAGATATATGGCGTGTTCCTACAGCTGTCTGCGCGTGACGTAGCGCTAGTGAGCAGACGCAAGATGTCGAACTCCCCAGTTGGAGCGGCCGTTGCGGCCTCGGGCCGCGGAAACTGGACAACGGAAAACGAAGCACAGGACTACCAGATAATTCTGTCTCAACTGCCATCAGGTCGGTTCGTTTTGAACACAGTATTCTTGCACGCTGACGTTAAAGTGAGGCCTTATTCAGTGGAATATTTTCGGGACGCGCTCGCACGCTTGGAACTGCTCCCCGACGTGATAGCGTTAGGAGAGCTTCAAATGAATCACCTGTGGGCAGTAACATTCAAGGACGCAGAATGTACGGAAAACTTGGTTAATTTTCGTGACGTAAAGGTAAAATACCTTCGCTGCATGGTTATCGACCCGAACAACCAGGTGCTGTGAGTGAGAGTGCACTGGGTTCTTTATGGTGTGCCCGAGGACATGGTGCGAGCCGCGTTTTCGCCGTACGACGTAGTGACTGACGTCGCAAGACACCGGTGACGTGTGTCTGGGTGCGGCGACAAGGCTCGACGACGTGCCTTGTGTTGCTGAAACTCCAGATAGGCGTCACGCCCGACAACGTGCCCCACCAGCTTCGAATCGCCGGGGATAACGCACTCGTAGTCGTTTCGGGACGTCTGCCGCTTTTCCTCCGGTGTCAGCGTTCTGGCCACGTTCGACGGGAGTGTCGTGTTCCGCGCTGCACTCGTTGTCGCCGTTTTGGCCCCGAGGTCTCACAGTGCGTGCAAACTTACGCCACCATCGCCGGACCAGTGGGGTGTGACGACAAGTCTGAGCACCTCATGAATGAAGCTGAAGCGGAAGAAGTCGCCGCTGGTGGAGGGGGAGACAAGCCAGCGTCGACACAGGAGCTCAAGAACCTTCCGGCGTGCAAGGCACCCGCCGTACAAGCTGGCAAGGAGGGCGAGGGAAAAGAAAATGACTGGCCGGGCCTTAACACAGACGACTTATCACTGCCACCAGTTAACCGAGCTACCCAGGGAGGAAACATCCTGGAAAGCAACCAAGGGGATGGAGGGAAGGCGCCTGACGATGACACCATCGATATGGACACGAGCAAGGACCTCGCTAGCAGCACCTGCGGAAGGCGTGGTCGCGAGAGCAACGCCTAAAGGACAGAAGGCGACAACGCGACTGCCGACGAGCTGCTTTGGAAAGCGGCGCTGCGGTGGCGTTCCACACAGGAGCCCGCGCGTAGCGATCCGCCGGACAGGAGGGCGATAGCGTCGACGCCGGCGAAGACGCCGACGTAGCTGCGGGAGTGGTGTGCGCCAGTGTGCTAGTGCGCCAGCGTCGGTCATCCTTGTGTCTTGGAGACTCCTGGCCCGTAATGCAGTAGTTTATTTTTGCGCTGCTTTTGAATCCACGCCCCGTACCCGTGGTGCTGTCTGTAGTGTATGGGGGGGCAGGACTACGTAAGGATATTGTCGAGGGCGGAACATGTTCCATAAATTGGTATGAGGCACATGACAGCTTCTATGTCATTTCGACTGTGCACTTTGGTGACTATAGCGGTTCGCTCCTCTTCCTGGAACGTATGAAAGCTCCATCCTGTCCACACGCTCGTTAACGTGAATGGCAGCGAATATGCTTTCAGCACTTAAGGTGGCAACAATTACCGTCAGGGGCCTGTCGTCAAAAAGGAGACAGTACCAGCTTACCGCCTTTTTCTGGAGGACGATATCGACATAATTGCCGTTCAAGAGACGAAAATTGAAAGTCAGGAGCGAATTGACCGGATGGTGCAAACTTTCAGAACACGATATAACGTTTGCGTGTCCCACTCGGTCGGCGCGTCAGCTGGATGTGCGCTTTTTCTGCGTAGTTCTGTGGGAATTTTCGAAGAAACGGTCAGTGTTTGCGAACGTGGTCGCTTTATTGTATGCGATTTTTTGTACTCGGAAATGGCATGGAGAGTGATTTGTGTATATGCGCCAATAAGGAAGTGGATCGCCGCCCTTGTTTTGAAAGCTTGGAAGTGTATGTAAACTTTGAAAGCTTGGAAGTGTATCTAAACTGTGAAAGGCACGTAATATTTCTTGGCGATTTCAGCTGCCTCTGTTCGAGCGCTGATAGAGCAAGAAAGCCACCGACACATGATTTCAGTGCGATGGTTTTCAATAGCCTAGTGCATGAGTATGGCCTGGAGGACGTGGCCTGTGTTCTGTCAAATATGAATGTGCCACAGTATACACATTTTCAACGTGAAAGTCACGCAAGATTGGACAGAGTGTACGTATCACTGGGTCTTGTGCCTCTGTGCGAGACCTACAACGTAAAACCAGTGTCCTTCAGCGACCACAGCATGGTGACGTTTGCAATAGGTCAGAAGAAAGAAAAACTCGATTTTGCTGGGATACCTGGAAATTCAATGTCAAACTACTGAATGATGAACCATTCACAACTGGTGTAAAGAAAAGATTAGAGTAGGCAATTCGAACAGAAAGTGGGTCACTTATCACTGTCTGGGAACAGCTAAAAAGTGACGTTAAGATAAGTGCAATAGAAAGATCGTCCGTCATACGTCATAAAGAAAAGCAGGAGGAAAAACAATTACAAAGCCAGTTGCACTTCTTGCTAGGCATTAAGGCTCAACCGCCGGGAACATTTACAAAAGATATAAGAGAGGTTAAAAATAAGTTGGAGGTCATTGACATCGAGAAGTACAGGGGTGCCATAGTGCGCGCACGCGCAGAGCGACTCTGGTTGGGCGAAACGCCAACCAAACGTTCCCTGAGCGACGAAAAGGGTTATGTGCAAAAGAATGAGATTAAAGCTATTCGATACAATAATGTGGTTTCTAGGGACTCCGAAGTCGTGGAGCGCGCGTTTTTTGAGCATTATAAGGAACTGCTGGGAAGTGAAAACCAAGGCAGTAAAGATTACGACGAAACTTTCTTCCGTCAATGCCAAAGTTAAGTGATGATGACAGAGCAAGCATGGAGGCGCCTATCACTTTGCAGGAAATAAATAAAGCCATCGACGAATTAACCATAGGGAAGCCGCCGGGGCCAGATAGATTGGGAGCCGAGTTTTGCAAGTTCTTCAATGAAGACATAGCAGTAATTTTGTACAGGGTAATAATGGAAGCGTATGAATTCAAGAGAACACCGCCTTCGTTCCGGAAAAGCCATATTGTGTTAATTTCTAAAACTCATGCTCCTGAAAAGCTGTTGGCTGTAGAGTCGTATCGGCCAATCAGCTTAACGAATGTTGCTTACAAACTTTTAATGAAGGTTTTGGCTAGCAGATTGCAAAGTCATAAAAACAATTGTTTGAATTCATCAAACATGTGGAATTCAGAAACAATATGTCGCAAGAATTATTAGAGTGTTGCGACGCTCTAGGACGTGGCGATGATCAGATTTGTTTGACCGTGTTGCGCATGACATTCCAGTGTTAGAACACGTTAACGTAGGATCATCCTGAAGGTGTAAAGATGTCGTTCAGTGCTCAGCCAAAAAAGTGGGACTGTCGTCGGTTGCCCCTTCATTTATCTTCAGCCCTAAAGATTCTTCAAAATGAAAATATGGATTCCGTTTGCGTGAAGGTCAGCCGATGACACTAAAATTTTGCGAGTTGTCAGTGCAGTTAACTGGAACAAGTGCGTAGGATTTTGGCACGGTGACTTGTTTTTCGCGGTGCTTTACCAGTTACTGGGACGGAGAAACTGACAGTTCTGTCAGTGTTTGCCCGTGCATCAGTATGCATTGTGTTTGCCGTTGCCGAAGTATGGTACGTCCTTCAGGCGATTTGTATGTCAAGAAGGAGCACACAAAAGCTGCACAGAGTGTTCGCGGTGTTTTTGTGGGGCTCAGTTGGGAGCACATGAGTTTCGCTCGGTGAAAAGTGGTGGATTGGGACTGGCACATTTGTTTATTGGACAAATGGTTTCTAGGTTTATGTTTCTGAGAGAGCAGAGAGGTTGCTTTCTACATACTGTGGTACCAGTCCACCTACGTGA
This sequence comes from Haemaphysalis longicornis, assembly GCA_013339765.2. Lineage (NCBI taxonomy): Eukaryota > Metazoa > Arthropoda > Arachnida > Ixodida > Ixodidae > Haemaphysalis > Haemaphysalis longicornis. The sequence continues at coordinate 113,648,628 of CM023450.1, read as the reverse complement.
TATTATTTCAGACTATGTAGTTTCAACTTCTGAAATGCGATGTGTACGTGTGCTTCGTTTCTTGCACAAAGTCGTGGATGCTTTTAGGATTTTGAAGGGTTAGGTTTGCCTCGGAGTATTTGAGTAGTGTACCGCGGAAGCGTTTGTACAAAGATATGATTGATGTGTGTCTACCTGTTCCGGTTTATCGTCAATTGTATGCAGTAGGTTCAAGAAAAGATGTTTTAAAAAGAGTGAAAATAATGCCAGTGCGTTCATCCGTTAAATCTTTCTTCTTCAAACTTCATAGCGGCACGCTACGGGTAAAACCCCGGCTGCAGGAAAAATGATTATATGTACACACATGGACACTTCACAATCGATTATGAAAAAGCTTGAAACAGTTGAGCACATCTTTCTCGACTGTTGGGATGCGGTATTCCACTGGGACATCCTCCAACGAACCTTGAAAAAAGACCTATCATTAACGCCTTATGGCATTCGCTTTTAGCCCGTAAACAATGATGGAGGCGAGCCCTATGGTATGTTCATGGCGCAAGGGAAAACTCGCATGGCAGTTCAAAATGCCGAAAAGGATGCTCGCACAGTGCGGGAGTACTTCATTGAAAGCGTTATTTATATAAGAGAAGTGTATCGAGTCATGCCGGAAGAACCTAAGTGATTACCCATTCTGGATGTTTTAAGGCACCCCTTCAGGCGACTGATGGCTGGAGCTACTAATTTGCGCACTGTGCAGTGCGTTTTGTGTTCTTGCCAAGCAGGCAATAAAAAAAAACCCGTAGCGCAGTCGGTAAAGCGTCTGGCACCTCCCGTTGAAGGCGACGGTGTACCCAGATGGAATCCTGGCGCTGTCGCGTTTTTCTGGTGATGTCACTTCCGTGGCGCATATCACGTCAGTCAGATCATGGTGGACCCCGGCATAAAACACTTTCATGTTAAAAAAATAATGCCGAATGGACATAGTTCGTTTTTTTTCCTTTTCTTCCTTCGTATAGGTGGCCCCGGTGCGGTGGGGAAGTGGCGTGTTACAGCTGTCAGCTCTAGGCCAGGGCGAGCTCGCTGCTTTTTATTAGCTATCACTTCAAAAAGACGACCGCTGCTGCATCATTGGTGAGTGCAGGTAGAATGTCTTTCCCTTTTTTATCTTACGTACACCCTTTGTCAAAATATTCGAAGCCAATTCTAAGCCTTCTCGACCACAAAGAATTGAAAAAATATAATCTTTACCTTTAAATTTGAGAGAAATATTTCATGACAGTAAGAAATAGAGGTTTTCTCTAGCTTTCCGGCATAAACCGTTTCCGCCTTGCTGGGGACATAAGCTTGTACAACGAATTTTTTGTGCCTGCGCACTTGCGGGTTGGCGTAGAACATTTTGATACGTGTGGTCTTAATACTCCCTAGACACAATCCAATATTGCACTTCCCGTCTATCATGCGCAGTTTTACCTCGCGAGTAGCCCATTTTACTCCAGTCACCTTGGCCACATCCACCACTGTATTTTCCCTATTTGTCACTGCCCGTTCCTCCCGCAGGTCCAGGAGATCACGAGATCTAACGCCATCTTGCCGTAGCTCAGGGTTCGGGGTCCTTGTTTCCGGGTGGTGCAAACCACTAACTGGCTGATTAACAAGAGCAGTTTCCTTGCTATTTGTTGTTACTAAATATGCACGCGGTGTCTATGCCCACCGTGAAAACGGGGCTTCGGTTACTAGTCTCTGAAAATCCGCTGCCCTAGCATTTGTCCACAAAGTTCTTGCGTTGCTCTCTTTTGCGAACCGTACTGAGAACTAACGCATCAGCAGTGCTGGTATTTCCACACACACTACAAACGCACTCCACGAAGGGTGGCTGAACGGAAAAAAGCACAAGCGAAGAGCAAAGGCAACTTGCGGTGTACATTAGGCAATGGCTTGAAAACGGCACCAGAGGTACTCTGCAATGGGAGGACTAAGCAGTGCCCCGTGCATAATTGATAACAGCACCCTCTCTATCTCTCCCTTCATGCACATTTGCAGAATATTTTCCTGAGCTCTCGTTTAAGCAAATAGGAGCTGCGTACGGCGTTGTAATGCGTCACCACGCGCGAGCTCATTCGCGCCCTGCGTCTCTGGTATTTTGGCTGAGCGGAGGTTTCCGTGGTTTACTGCGTGTTTGTCGACCAAGAGAAAGAATTCTATTTGCTTCTTTCATCGAAAAGACCAGTTATCCTGGTATTCTAGTGCAGTGCTTCCTGAAGCGTCCTCGGAGGTACAAACAGCTGTACTAGTCTTGTTTTCATAAATAAACCGCACAGCCCTTCGCATGTCATAGAATAAGACGCAGACGTTCGGTGTGTCAGAAGAGAATAATACTCTCACTGCTTATAACACCTTCCAGCCTGTCGCATCCTGAACTGTGTCATCATCTGGTTGTCGGCGGAAGGACGCTTTTTTTCGTCCATGTTGTCTTTGCTGGAATAAGACTAACACGAGGTAAAACGCAGATGTTATTATTCCATTATTACTTATTACGCCTTCGAATTGCGTACCGCGTTTTTCATTTCATTTATTTATTGCATACTGCAGACCTTCGCAGGTCCAAGCAGATGGGCACGGTGCAAGTAAAAAGTACATATAAAGGCACTCAAGTCAGGTAGAAATGAAAAAGGAAAAAGGAAAGAATTCTGCACACAAGTGCAGTTTTACAGATGCAAACAATACACAGTTAGCAGAACAACCAAAGTGAATTTTTATACAGAGTCTTTTAGGAAGTTACATCCTTCCACTGTTCGTGGAAAAAAGAAAATTTAAATGTATCTGTCCGTGCAAAATAAGGTGTTAGGGTTCCGGGGTGATGGTGTATCGTATGCCTTGTCGACATGGGTGTCAGGTGCTCTGTCGGGTCTAGTGCTGTTTGTCTCTGAAGAAGGTGGGAAAGAAAATCAAGCCTGAATGTCTTCCGTCACGAATCAAGGAGTTCAATGCCATTAGCTCTAATTAAATCAGAAGGTGAAACAGTGGGACGAAACCTAGAGTTTATATACCTTACAGCTTTTCTTTGGATTCGTTGCAGTTTATTGACGTTTTTCTGTGTGAACGGGTCCCATATTACGCACGCATATCTTAACTTTGGTCGGAATATTGATTGGTAGGCCAGGAGTTTGACATTTGAAGGAGCGTTTTTTTAATTTGTGTCGTAAGAAAGACAGTTTACGGAAGGCGGAAGCGGAAATATTGTCAATATGTTGATTCCAAGATAAATTACTTGTGAGTCTTACTCCTAAATATTTGAACTCAGAAACTTGCTGTACCGGTAACTCATTTAGTGTATAAGTATACTGAAGTGGATTTTTATTCCGGGTTATACGCATATATACAGTTTTATCTAAGTTCAAAGCCATTCCCCAGGGATTGCACCATTGAAAAACATAAACAAACTGTCATTAAGGTCATGTTGATTTTCAGGGCAAGTAATTTCATTATACAAAACACAATCGTATGCGAACAGGCGAATTTGCACAGATTTACGTACCACACTTACAATGTAATTTATATACAGCACGAATAGCAGTGGTCCCAAGACACTCCCTTGCGGTACTCCGGAGGCGACAGGAAGGCAGCTCGATCATTGATCCCCGATTTTAACGTACTGAATTCGTTTTTTTAAAATAATCAATAACCCAGAAAACCAAGATGCGAGGAAGACCAATATTGTTTAATTTTAGTATTAGTCTGTCATGAGGAACCCGGTCAAACGCTTTGCTAAAATCAAAGAATATCACATCAATTTGACAGTTTTTATCTAGAGTTGATGCAAAGGAATGAGTTACAGTGAGCAGTTGAGTCACAGTAGAAAAACCATTTCTGAAACCATGTTGAGAATCAGGGAAGACAGCATTATTTTCAAAATATTCGGTGATATAATTTGCGATTATATGCTCAATTAATTTACAGCATGATGATGTTAAGGATATTGGACGATAATTTTCAAAAAGCAAGCGGTTACCTTTTTTAAATACCGGTGCAACTCGGGCAGCCTTCCAGTCACTAGGGAGCTTTGAAGACATCAAATTATGAATTACGAATCCTGACGGACATTTACCAACATCCCAAGGTGATCAATAATTTCGGATACCTCCAATTGCTTCTTCTTTTGCTTCGTCAGGTAATCATGCAACCTAATCAGGCAACACAAGTATCAATGTTGCAGCACGGTTTTGATATTATGCTCAACGTGATTGACTCATTCTGTACGTAGGCACATCATCTCAGGAGATGCAATAACATGACCAGAAAGGAACCCACCTTACAACGCCACTCTTTAACTTGCGAGTTCAGCGAAACCTGCTGAGAAGCATAAAATAGCGGCAAGAGCTCTGAACGTTTTTGTTCATATTTCAGTTTTGTCTTTGGCATTTTATTCGGCCAGCTTGTTGTCTTCATTTCTTGCTCAACCTTGTCGACTTGATAACTTTCGAAGAATGTGAAGGAGTGGCTGAGAAGGTTTGCAGGCGTTTTTTCCAATGAAAGGTTAGCCACCTACGCACCTCATCACAAGTCAGTGCGAAGTATTGAAAGAACGAAGCGGGATAGACCAACAATCAAGAAACAACAGCCGCGGCCTCTCAGGAGCGTGCTTTCATCCCCTCCCGTCGTACTCAAAGAAAAAAATTCACCCGCGAAGAAAAGAACCTGTAAACTTTTAAAAAGAGGTAGATAAAGAAGATGGCCCGGGACGTATTAATATCGCAAAGCTTGAGGGATGGCTCAGTCGCCCTTCTCTTTTCTCTATTTTCGATCGAAGCCTACTTTTTTCCTTGCTTGGTGACGTGTCTTTCGATTCAGTGGTATCTGCCGCGACTCTGCCAGGATCGGCGCTTTGTGCTCGCCGCTTTCCGCTTTCGCGTGATTAGGTGCGTCCTCGCATGACAGAAAAAAAGGAGACGCGTAGATTGGGATCGGTACTACTGTTTTTTCTGGAGCAGTCGATCTGCCCGGTCCTATCACATGTTCGCCGTGCATTGGTCGACGCTGCTCTCGCCTCTTCATTCGTTTCACCCCTTTCACGCCTCTTTTTTCTCGCGGGAATTCACCGGTTTTGTTCGTGTGGAGATCCACACCGCCGGACATCCTTTTGTCGTTAGTCGTTGTAGTTCTGTCACCAGTTTCTGTGGTAGTAACACCCCTACTATGTGCTTTCGAAATAGAAGGAAAGTGTTGGAAACATTTATTTCTTTGAAAAGAGTGCATTGGCTTCACCACAGAGGACCCGAAAGAACAACCTAACCAAGCATGGCCAGAGAACTCCCAAATTTCACACAACTTTCGTTCAAAGTTTGACGGAAGAAGGGTATTTCCAATACACAGAAGAAGCTGAGGACCTCGTTTTCTTCCTGAAATACCTAAATAAATATGGTAGGTTTATGATCTCGCGGCAATACGTGTCACAAAGGGAGAATTACAAGCATGTGTAAAAAGCACCCTCTATAACCTTGTCGAACCCAATGTTATCCATTTGTTCAAATGGAGGAAAGAACGCCCATTTCAAAAGAATGTAATTGCTGCTTTCTAACCCACGTTATTAAGCTACGCACTAGAAGAGCAGGGCTCTCGAATTCCTTGATGGTGAGAAAACGAAACTAAAACAACAAAAATGTGGCTGTTCGCGCAATATTCACATTGCGTTTACCATTTTTGCCTCACCGCGCTCACAGTGGCAGAGCTTCTCAAGCATTTTCTTCATTCAAAATTCCCAGCACGAGGCATAAGTTCACTAGGCCCCCAAGAAACAGTACAATACATGATGGGGAATGCTTAGAACTTTCTTAGAATGTGAAAACCAAAGCCTAGTTGGGTTTTCTGTTGATGTGCATTTGAACTTTCTGTTGAGCTTCGCGATCGCCCCCGCCACCATTGACCAGGCCCATAGACAGCACCTTTTTGAAGCCCGTACCGCTCGCTCGCTATCGCCAGGAACACCCTGTTGATCTGCTGTTGAAATGTCTGTTGAAACTTCTGTTGATCTGCTGTTAAACTTTGCTGCAGTGCACGTTTACCACTTGAGCAGCATTTAGGAGCTCGTTCCGCTCACTCGCCATCGCCAGGAGCCTCCTGCTCGCCCCCGCCGATGCCTTTACCTCCCAAGGCGGTTCATACTGCACTTGCAGCAGCGGCCTACCCTCCCTCGGCGATCTTGTTTCCCTCTCCTATTTCACGATCCCCGGCTCGTGGTCGGATTTTCTGTGTGGTTCTGTGTACCGCACAATGTTTGTACCTCACACATGCCGCGGAGCATACATACATAAGGCTTTCGACTTATTAATAACACAAACTCGATTACTGCAGTGATCTGCCACCCTTCACAATGCCCTAAACCTAAAGATTCTTCATAAAAATGCACCAAGACTTCCGTTTACAGTTTAGTGAGTTTGTCTCAGCCTGATCGTGCTTTCACGAGTATATATGTATTTTTGTTGCGAATAATTGCTTTGTTTACTTTTTATTTGGCAGCCGTAGAGGTTAGTCTTCCACCGTCTTAGCTCGAGCAACGCTTTACGCACTCATCGCCTTCTTGCGCACACGCACTCGCCAAGGCGTTAAACTACCGGGGGTCTGAACATGCACTTCCACATTCAAGGGAACGTAGGACGCGACCAGGACGTCGAGAACCAGTTGACACCAGAGATCTTCCGACAGCCCGTCGATATAGACAGAAGAATCCAACACCACACAAAAGACTCACGCGCCGGGAATCCGCTATACTAAGGCAGATTCAGACAAAAACGCTACCTACTGTACACCTCACCCACCGATTCCAACGACTACGGGGCACCCCCAAGCGTCCTAACAGCGGGGACTACCTCAGCATCTATCATACTTTCTGGACATGCACACAGAACCTCAAACGCCCCTCAATACCCAATCCTACCCCCATTTCGTGGGAAAGGAGGCTGTCCGACCCTAGCGCGGAAGCGCGAAGGACACTCATATAACGAGCAGAGATGGCCCTGCCGACTATCTCAGGAGCTCCGGACTAGGGGTGGTGGTGGTGGCCCGAAAAATGTGCATACCCACTTAGGGGGATTGGCCAAGAAGGGTTATGTTTCCATTGCAATCAATCATGCGAGGCAGAATAATGGAGCAGAAGGAAGAATTTGGTCTAGGTTCATGAGAGAGAGAAAAAAAAACACGAAAAAACAACAGAGAGAAGAGTAGGAAAACTATAGTAAAATCACTGCAGACGAGCTGTATCCGAAATGAAGGAGTGGATGGCGTTGCACACGTCCCTATGGCCCCGGCCCAGCCTAGTCCCCCAAACGACAAAAGCACCGGTACAGTCAAAGGCAGTCCAAGACGTAGCAGGGGAATCTCCAGCAGCCTTCTCCGAAGGTTAGGAAATCGGCGGCAAAAAAGAAAGAAATGTTCTTCGGATTCAATTTCTTGGCAAAAGTGGCGCAAAGGGGAGGTTACCAAATTTTCCCTATATAAATACCGATTACGTTGCGGCAGACCACCGCGAAAAGGAGAGCGGACGATTGTGAGGAAGGTCGCTACACGTTCTTCTGCCAGACTTCTTTCTAGATCCTGCCGCAGCGTTTACCTGAACTCTTTCTTGGAAAGTCGGAAGTACCTTCTCTGCTCGAAGTCAGAGGGGGAGGGGCCGTGGTGTTTTTGCGTCAGCTTGTCGCCTTTGCTAAAGTACTCTAACTTTAACTTACATAATTTCTGCTTCGTTTTGAAACCAAAGCCCACCTGGTGGCTACACGGGTCATGCGCCGGCATTTTTTGACGCCATCGTGAACATCAGCGCCTCTAACGGACGAGGAATATTAACTCTAGACTACTTGAAAAATCTTTGGACGTTGGCAAGTGTGTGAACACGTGAATTTCGCATACGGCCCAACGCCCTAACTCAAGTGCGCTAATTTTTCGGTGTTGTGCAGTTTTGCGGTGGATTTTGAACGATCAAGCATATGTTTTGTAACGTTGTGTGCAACCCCCACTTGGCACAGAAAAGAAATTCGATACTGATCACGTGCCAAAATTTACTGCCCTTGCGTGAAACTGCTTTTTATTTGAACTTCTCCGTTCTCGCATCGCTCGCACGCAACAAAAAAGGCTGGAGGCATCTCCACAGCGCCAGGGCGCACAAACGCACACCAGCCTCCAAGTTTCGGCAAGCACCGACAGTGAAGGCTTGAAGAAAAAGTTTAGCCATCCGTATAGCCCGTTGTCTACCACCGTAAAAGCAATTGTGCCACTGGGCCAAACAAAGATAACCAAACGAAAGGAATACAAGCGAACGTGGATCAATGACGTCGATGGTTGAGTACCCCGTCACTTCAAACAGGAAAACAGGCTTCTGGCGTTTATTTACACCATTGTTTTTTCCATAGACGTGTACCCTTCCCGTAGCTTTCGGTTGACAGCTCGTGAGAGGCAGACGGCTCTGCTCATCCTGCGTCCACTTTTACATACCTTGCAGGCGCCTATCGTGACCTCGACAGTGATGTCTTTGAGATCGTCCGCTTTCTAGTTGTGTGTCCTACGGGCGTGAAGTGCACTGTCCCAGATGTGTTGACCAACATGTTTGCAGCAGCCGGTCAGAGGACGATTTAACAACTTCGATCGGCGCTTTACGCTGATCGAAGCTGGTGGATCCTACCGTCTTGGCAGGGTTTGTTTCTATGCTACTGAAATCGCTAACGATTTTTTCTGCCTCGGGAGGTTTAATTGAACGCTTCACGGGGGCTTCGTTGTGAAATCGATTACCCCTCATCTCTTTGCTAGCATGCTCTGTCAGCAGCGACGGCTACGTGAACAGAAGCTAAGTAAGGCGGCATGCATCCTAATGCGACCTTTTTCCTACTATTCATTCGGATCATCTATTGACCTGCCCACTTCGCTCGCCGAGTCATGAGCATATCTTGGTTGGCTGATCCAAAAAGAAACACAGTCGGCCGTGTACTTCTCATTTCATGAAACCTCACCATTACTGCACCGATGGCGATCGTTGCCTGTAAGGCTGCAAAAGTAATAATTACCTCTTTTGATGTACGTTTCCTTCACTCATATAGAATATTTAAATCTGTGATCCCTTAGCTATTCGAAGTTTTCAGCCTTCACAGAAGTCTTACTATACAGCAGTTCATTATAAATGCGTCCTGCTTGCTTGCAGCCGTCTCCAGCTTATTAACGTGTATCTTTGATGTAGAAACCTGCCTCGTGTATTTTTATTCTTGCGCCGTAACAAAAATTCCACGAGTGCTGCGTTTTAGAATTCCGCATATTCGAAATACCCATGCGTGCGTCTTGATGTACGCCTGGTTTGTTTTCAGCAGATTTTCAATCTGTGAACAAACTTTCGAATTAGAAGTCGAGCTTTCTTAAGAGCTTGCTCATGATTAAAACTATATTTTTTGCGAGTGGAAGGGTGAGTTGGGCAGACGCCTTACGCTGCACGGAAATTCAAATCCCTTTTCCTCGTCCTTGTTGCACCCATGCAAATACATTAATCATGCACTGCAAGAATTGCATCATTTTGTTGATCTTAAAAACACGGGTCTATACTTTAGAAAGTCAGGAATGTCGCGTAGTCAGAAACTTTAATTTCAAACTTGTACCGCCTGATCCCTGATGTCTGTACCTTGCGTTAATCGTGTATTCTTATCCTCAACAAGTGCAACATGCTCGTCGGTGCAGCTTCTCCCTACTTTATTTTATAAATAGAAGGGAATTATCTTATTAAACATGCTTCGGTCGGCCTCGTACAAAACAGACTTCTCACTGGAAATCCTAGCCCATGTAATGAGAAAGCTCTGTGTTTTGAAAAATTACTTCAGAGTGCTTGCAAAAAATTGCCTTGCTCGCCACCAGTCAATCATTATTTACGCACGAATATACTCGATGCGTCCTTCAGAGGTCTTTTGTACATATGCACCTAGATTTTTTAACACCAGTAGGCCGTCGAAATCCACTTATCTATTACGAATGTTTCTTATCGCCATGAATTGTGATGTGGTTTGAAATTGGCGGCATCGTGTTGACAAGAGCCTCAAGATCAGTGTTACTGCACGTGGAATTTGCCACTGAGGGAGAGAAAGAAAGACAGAAGTATCTCGGTCGTCATTCGAAAGCTTTTTGATGCAATGCGTATCATGTAAATAGTTGACTATTTTTGCTCTGCGTCCGACTGTGAGGTTCTTCAACAACCAAGACAAAAGTAAAGAACATGTTCTCGGTTTTCATAGCGCTTTCCTTCAGGGCCTCCTTACTTTTACCGTGCACTTGAGGAACTCACGTCTACGGAGCTAAGGACGAGCTTTGGTGAAAGGGTCATGGAGAAAAAATGCCAGATCGTTTTATACAAAATATTTGGTGTTTTATAGCACCCAAGGCGGTCGCCCGGCGGCACGACAATGCTTTATTCACCGAGAAATTAAACGACTGCACCTAAAATTCCCTTTCCTTGCTGCATCATAAAATTTCTGGCGTCAGCAAGGACGTGATAAAGGCAGGTGCCAAAATGAAAGCTAGTATCTTGACTGAAGCTGCCGCTACCAGCACAACGTGCCTTTGATTACGTTGGTTACCGTCGGCCTTCCTAAACGGCGCAACGATAGCGCTCAAGGACCACTATACGCAATTAGTTTGCTTCTGACCGGACTTGTACCTCCCGTATTTTTGTAGCGATTGATCGTAATCGTTTTATGAAACATTAGGTGTGACTAAATGAACAGGGCCACGTTAGTAGCAGCGTCGCTTAAGCCAGTTGGCCAGCGCCGTGTCAGAGAAGCCCGTCGCGCCCAACGGCTGTGGTAGGCACCTCGGCCCGCATCGTGCCGTGAGCACCGCTTCTGTGTTTAAGTGTTTGTTTGTTCCTTTTTTACTGTTATAAAAAACATATGCACTAAATACGAGCTCAAATAACTCATTCTGACAGCTTACAAGCCTTCTTTAAAGGAGCACTGACACCAATTTTTGCCGTTAATATTATTGCACAGTTCGCTTCCTTCACTCAACAGAATACCCTGGTGAAATATGAGCTGATGAGCGGCCTGCGACGCGAAGAACATAGTTCAATTGGATCGCATTTATCGCGCCGACGAAGCAGCGCGCGGAGCGGAGCACTCAAAATGGACATCAGCGTGACATCACTCCAGAAAAGGGAGGAAAAAGAAGTGACGTGCAGCGCTCGCCAAAAACTCGTGACGTCACTTCACGCGCGCGGCCCCACCTGCGGCGAGCGGCGAGCGGCGCAACACCCTCTCAAGCCGGCGCCGGTGCCGGTGACATCCGCACAAAGGGTGAGGTCAAACCGGGAGGGGTGTCATATGCGCCGTTCGGGATGAAAGCGCGGGAATTTTGAAACAAACGATTTTCAGGCCGTTCAATGTAATTAATTATCCGCGCGCTGAAGTATTTGAAGTGCTGGTTTCAGTTCGCCAGACCATTCGCCACATAAAAAGCAATAAAAGGTAAAAGCAATAAAAGTTTAAAATTTTCCTGTGCTCCTTTAGTTTCGTTTTTTTTTGGCCTCAAGGGGGAACGCGGCCCCATTTCTTTTTTTGGCCTCAGACCAAAGGGGGAACGCGGCCCCATTAAATTAGTGGTGTAAGTTTCCCTCCCTACATAATTTATTTGGGGCTCTTTGTTTCCCTCCCTATTTTATTTGAGGTAAGCAGTTAAAAGTGGGTGTAAGTGGGGCTCGGACTCACTGCGTTTAGTCGAAGGATTGTACACTCTATTGGAAGATATAGAGAAAATGAATATACAATTGCTTCTCGGGAAGTCCTCCCTGAGTTCGAAACTGGTGATCGAAGATCCCCCGGGATATTCTTACGAGGCAACATGTCGAATGAATCAAATGTGCATTTTATCTTCTTGGCACCTTTGAAGGACCCGACCTACTTAAATGTTATGGGCCACACAATGTCATTTGAAAATTTAATATGAACATAATACAAGTAAAAAAAGGTTTCTGATGTTTACGTCACTGACACGAAGGAGTAAGGGTGACTGGGTTCGAACGAGGGGTAGTAGGGGTACAGGACAATAATAGTAGCAGACGCGACTATTCATCATAATAGCTAGTGTGGCTGATGCCCTGGCAGGCACGAAATTGGCTATAACGTCGCAGCTTATACGTTCCTCGCCTGCATGTTCAGTAAAAATAAAACTTCAATACCATGACAGAAATGGGACCACGTGTTCGATTTCCAAGCGAAATAAATTACACCAAGGGCCGAAACAAATAGCTCATAAGTTCCTCGCCTGCATGTTCAGTAAAAATAAAACTTCAATACCATGACAGAAATGGGACCACGTGTTCGATTTCCAAGCGAAATAAATTACAGCAAGGGCCGAAACAAATAGATAGAGACTAGTTCTGCCATGACCCCCCCCACACACACACATAGGAATGCTAATGAAAGAAGCGTAACCCTTGCCGAATGCATTAAGCCCTCCAGATGCCATTAACGATTCCATTAGGGCAGCTGCTCAGGGTCGTTACATTCGACAGAATTTTTGAGCGCGTGTGTTCGCGTACTTTTTGCTAGGGCCCTTCGCAAATATCCTGCAGTTTTTGCCAGACAGAATTTTCTCATCCCGTGTGCCTTCATGATAAACAGAAGTTCGTTAATAAACCATGAACCTATTTCTTTTCTGCTTTACGAAACCAACCATGATAAATCAAAATCACGCCTCTGCTGTCACCGCACGTGTCATCGGTATTATTTAATGTTCAGTGGAACATCACCTTGATTATGCACAAAGCGAGGTTTCCTTTAACTTCGAAGTGTCATTTCTGCGCTGGTTCAGCAGCATTGTTTTTCGTCCTTATTTACGTTCCGCTCACTATTCAATCTCTCTTTTTTACACTGCATCCAAGATTAACCGCGGCGAATCTTACATAAAAACTGGTTTGACTACAAAGGATTCATTAAAATGAAGGTCTTGCACTTTCCACGCGCTGTATTGCTGCGGCACTGGTTACAAGTTAAATGTTTAAAAGCCTTGGCAGGCTTTTCGACGGAAGGCGACATTAAAGTTAGCGCGCGTATCCCTTAGTTTGGCCCGACAATCTAGGTCGGTTTAAAATTCAGAAGATTTTCCTACAAGATGGTGTAATTGCTGAGTGGCTCAGGTGTCCGCATTACGTAAGCACGTCCTCATTTTTCTTTGTAAATTCCTGAAGTAGCTTTGATTATGGACATGCTTTTTTCTACCTATGGCGCTGTTCTTTGAAAACGCAGAATAAACACCTGGCACGTGGATACAATTAAATATCATTTGAATGTAGGGCAATCGTAAGGCTAACAATTGGCCAACACTGCGCCTCTTCTATTTCCACTTCTGGCTCCCCGCGGGCTGTCCGCAGGCTGTCCAAGGATGCAAGTGGCAAAAGCCAGTCCTTTCTTTTTCTCGGGTAGCTGAATACGTCACTTCCGGCAGTGCCAGATTGTCTCCGATTTTCTCGAATATAGCAGGCTCTGGCTCTCGGCAGGCTGCCAGCACCGCCAGGACATTTGTGGTCTGGCTTCAGTCTTCAAGGTAGCAGACGACGCTGCTGGAAGGCGGCAGAAGCAGAAGCAGAAGAAGGCGGCAGAAATCATGACTGGCGGCGTCGATTCAGTCATGATTTTGGGTCGTAGTGACCTGAGGACAGCCCAATCGCACTACTGCAAACTCCAGTGCTCGACACATGCCCCGGAGAGCACCACAATGAGCGCAAATGCGAAAGTCTGGTTGTTTTAAAAAGTCAGAAATCGACATTTTATTTACAACCACTTCAGTCACCGGGAAGACAGACCACTTGTTGGAAAGGGCGTCCAAATTCTAGGTGGCAGTAGATCTCACAACTTCAGATCTCAAACACTGGCCACTGTCTATGAGCCTACACGTGCCGTGACAAAACGTTTCAAACAGGTTGGCTAAAGTTAAGGCGGAGTATCGTATTTGGAGGGTGCAGCGGGGAAGAGTCAAAACGTTTTTCGATTGAAAATGGGTTTAGAAAAAATGTGAACGAAAGCGACAGAAAAATACGCAGGTGCAAAAGGGAAAGGATGAGTAAAATTTATTTCACAAAAAGAAAAAAAAAACGCTAGCCGGCGTCATCTCTCCTCCGGCTTGCCGCAGCGGGAAAGCGGGGTCCTTAGTGCAGGCAAGCACTGAGCTCGACAAACAAAAGGAACCCCCCGCCCCCCCGCCTCCCACACACACACACACGCGCGCAAAAATAGGCGCATAAAGTAGCCGCAGTGTAATGAATAAGTCAAGCTTCTAGGTGCACTAAAAGCTTACTGCTGGTTGGTAACACTGCCCTTTCCGCCTAATGGCGCCCCAAACATTTTGCTTCTAGCTGCACCACAAGCTAATAATTCATTCGTCGCTGTCATTTATTTAGCGTCCACGACCTTAACTCCCTTTTGACAACCGCCGTTTGGTCGGCGCCTTAACGAGCGCCGGAGGAAATAGGAAATACTGCTTGCAAATAGCGAACGATGTGCGTGTAAACTTCAAACTACGACATACGTCTTGCCCTACGCACCTTCTGCCATCTTGCGTGAACATTAAGTTGGCGAGTTAAGTGCAGCCTGGAACCTGCCTTCCAAATGACCCTCAGCAAGGCAGGTGCATGTAGTCAAAATTTTCATTTTTGGCGAACATGGCTGAGAGCCCGCATGGTGTAGCCGAAAGGGGAGCCTAGGGTTGTAACATTTTACTAAATTTTGCGATGCGTGATGCTGTATGTAATAATTACATTCTTTTCAGTGTTAAAAAATCTTCGGCCATCTCCACTAACTCGAAACTTTAAGACGGGCGAAGCAAGCAGTGTATAAGTGTATTGTTGGCGCCTTGGTGTCTTTGCCCAGGAAGATGAAACCGTTGGGGAGTAGAGATATACAGCTTTGCTGTAAATGTCCCTTGTCTTTGAAGAAGGACGCTCTCTAGCGCGAGGCGTAAACCACTGCCTCGGTGCATTTTTATTACGCGTTACGAAACGCTCCAGCGCGAGACGTAAAACGCGAGACGTAAATCTCAGGGGCAGTCTGTCAAGGTGGCAGGTATTGACTTAACGGACGTCTGCATCTCTCATGGGCAGTTCTATGTGGCGTGCTCCCGAGTGAGCTCACCCAGCAGCCTTGTGATACTCGCACCCGAAGGGAAAACTGCAAACGTGGTGTACAAAGAAGTGCTGAAGTGACCGTGGGGACTAAAGTAGACCCTACATAATTATTCTACATCCTTTGTATTAACTAAGATCGAACAATTACGCTTCATGTACAATTTGCTTTTTTTGTATATGTAGTCCTGACTTATAGTTTGTGAATCATGTTTTCACCACTGGAGCCGCCCACAAAACGGGTTTTCATTCTGTTCGTTCGCGCCTATTTTCGTTCTGTGTAAAAGTTTACGCATGTCGTGAGAAATGTGGCTTCCACTGATTACTTCACAGTATAATTTTGTTACACTGCCTAGAGTTACCAACGTTGGTGAATACCCGTTTTACCGGTATTGTTATGCAGTAAGGTAAGCCTTCCATACGTTATCTTGGGTGTTGTCTTTTATGCGATGGTGTTACGAAATTCCCTCAGAAGTGTTTTGGTGTTCTAGTGACTGCACCTACTGTTTCAGCCCAAAGGCATTGCTCTCTTTCTGGCAAACCATTTCACTATGAGTAATCATCACACAGATTCGTGATGTGTGTGTGCCGTTGTTTGCTTTCTTTCGTTTTTTGGAACACCTGTGGCGATGTCACGGAAACGGTCTCGTACAATTCCATTCTGTGCTCTTACGCATTTGTTTAACAAAGTACATATAATCCTATGATGTTGATATTTCTTGTTGATATTAAATTGCAATCAATTCTCTCTTTCATGGTGTGAGCGTTTTTTCCAAAGTATCTCACGGCACCAACCATGGAATAGGCACAATAGGCCATATTGGCGGAAATGACACATTTCATTATCATACTAGTGTAAATAGATGTAATTGGTTATTTTAAAAACAAACTATAAAACCTAAAAAGCAAAACAAAATGAATTCAACATGAAATATACCCATTAGTATATTGCCCTATCCGGCCATCACGGCATACTATCGCTATCTATGGCTATAAAGACAAGTGCTTGACTGACTGACTGACTGACTGCCTGGCAGACTGACTGGGCGCACCCGGGCATCGCCGGGTCCTACCGCTTGTGTCTATATAAAACGATGTTTACGACGAGGACATGAGATGCCGGCAGCCCCACCCTCTAAGAGGCTTCGCCCCTAAAACAGGTTTCATTCATGTTTTGTTATTAAAATGCAAAACATTAAAAAATGAATAGCGCGCACAGCTATAAAAAGACAGACACATTTATTAGGGCAAAAGCTTTAAATGTCTCATGAAACGCGAAAAGCGACCGTAGTGTCAGGTGACAACACAAGTGGTTCCAAAATGGCGGCCGCCGTGAAGTTAAAATGAAGAAATAAAAAATTGGGTGGCGATTACGATACTGCCTAATGCGAAATTTGGGCGCGGCAGCAGTGCGCTGAGGCAGCAGTCACTCGTGGATTCTCTCGACGGCAGCGATGATGAGCCTCTGCGTCGGCGGCGCCCTCCCCTCAAAATTTCGCGACACTTTCTTCCTTTGCTTTCTTTCACTCGTCGGTCTTCCCATCGTTTTATTTTTCTTTTACTCGTTGATCTTCCCATCGTGCGCTCGGTCACGACGACAGCGACGCGGCTCAGCCCAGCTACTGGGCGACAAAGGGCTGCGCCCTAAAATACATCTGGATTCCGATGGTATTTGAACCAGGTCGCTACACCAGTAGTCAAGTGCGGTAACTACAGTGCTAACCCGGGCACCAGGCCACGGGCGAACAACAATTAGCCTGATGCATGCTACGTGACAGGTGAACATGACGGCGCATGCGCAGAACAGGTGTACGTGTAGGAGAGCTCTCCCTGTGCTGAAGCCAACACAGCAATTGGGGACAGTCTGCCTGCCTGGGCAATTGGCGCCAAAAGACCAAGAAATGAAAGGGAGGAAAGAGACGCACAACACGATACAGCACCGGAAAAGTCTGTGATAGTCGTTGATTTTCCGCCAGCAAATCACGTAAGGAGACTTAAAAGCTCGGGGAATTTTAAAATTTTTTTGTTAACACTGAGAAGAATGTAATTATTCAAACAGCCCCAGGAAAGTCCAAGCAGAGTTCCCGGTCTCAAAATCGCGGCGTAATTTCACGTCAAGGCATTGATCTCAGAAAGTGCGTTTCCCCTGTAAATTTTCTCGGGAAGCTGCACCTGCTTCTCCAGCATTTATGTGAAAGATATCGCGGATGGCTTTGAGGAAGGATTAAGCGATAGCTATACATTGTGCACGAATATCATGACTGAGAGTTTTTTTTTTTTTTTTTTGGGGGGGGGGGGGGGGGAGGGAGGGCCTGACTGCTTCTTCTCCTTTGGCTGGCCCCTTACACTACCCCTTCCTGAGTGAGCACTCACACGAGATTATTATGTGAGATAAGAAAAGAAGATAAAGGAAATGGTACTTTGCTTTACACGTTAAGCGAGAAACTTTCAAGCACGTCCAAAAGAGTATCATCACAAAATAATTCTTCGGGGAAGCCTGTTTTTAATTTTAGCCTAGTTCAAACACACGCAATATCAGCAGCCGGTTTTCTTTACAAAATTTTCAATGCTTTTTTTTTCAACCGCTTACACATCAAGTGGAGAGGCGTGTATCGGACGGCACTAAGTTACTCGTCACATCACGCTTTCAGGTATAACGGCACCGATCGTTACCCGAAGCTTCACGTACGAGTTTCACGTTACTTGGCACGTCTTCAGGCTTAACGTTCAGGCTACCCAGCTTTAAGCCGAAACGCAGGCCAGGGCAGGGCGATTGGCCGAGGAGAAACGGGAAAGGACGCAAAGGGAATGGGGTGGAAGAAAACGCTAAGGACATCTATCGGTATTCCTGAATATAGTCCTAACAATGGCGACTGGCCAAGTCTTTTGGCCGTAGTAACGGAGGTAAAGAGAGTAAAGAAATACGTAAGAATAGAAAGGCGAAAGAAAAAAAAAATGTGGTGATGAAAAGGTGAAATATGGCCGGTTTGTTGTGTTGTGTGGGGTTTCGCAACATCGTACCCTCAGAAACAATGAACCAAGCAGCCGAAAAGTGACCGACCCTAAACTCAGCGAAATACCTCGGAGGCATAACTCAGCGATAAGTGCTGCTCATAGGTTCTCAAATCATAATAGAAAGCTTAGGTGCCTTATAGTGTTTTTCTCCATCCTTCATGATGAGAAAGAAGACCGGTGTAGTCAAGCAGCACTGCGGAACAATTGTTCTGTCAGCGGCTTTCCCGCTATCGCCAGCCATGCTCATGCGTGAAACATGCTTTCCGTTCCCTTCCATTCTTTCTTTTCGGATGAGCATTTTAAAAAGGCCAACAGAAGGTTTCGTTGAAAAAGAGTAAGGGTCTTAAGTGGTACTAGTTTCTTGTTTGCTTCTATGCACTTACGGAAAGTCCACAATACCCAGATGCCCCGCTTTTCGCCTCTTGTGAACAGCCGATTCCGGTGTGCCGAAATTGCTCTCCACGGCTGAGCGATATACATGCCAGTGAGAACTGCTATGTATGGATAATTTCTTCCGGCAGAAATCAGATCCCCGGCCCAATCTAGAGCCCGCGCTCACACGGGATGCCGCTACTAAACAAATATCTGAGTGTTGAACTGTCGCCGCGTAAGTGCTGTGTGATCTTGGATATTGAGAGAGGAAAGAAGAAAAAAAAATACCATCTTTTTTTCTCTGCCTCTTACTCCCGTTGGATGTTCGCACTTGTTACTCTGTTTTTCTGGTAGCACATTGCTTGTTCCTCACGTCAGTTCAAACATCCCCCCCCCCCCTAACCCCGTCTATCTGTTTAAACTGTTCATTTCTTTTTTAGAAGCGCACTCTTCAAGCCTATTGCGGGATTCCCAGACTTTTTTATGAGGCATTGCTGTACTTGGAAATAAGAATACGAGATTTTGAGAGACGCTTTGACTTTTCCACCGTGCCGACGATTCTAACTTTGTGTGAAGACATTCAAAACACCGCTAGTCTAGCATTTGTTTCGAGTACCTTCTCGTCTTTCCTCATGTCTTGGTAGCAGTTCCCTTCCTCTCAAGTTGTTTTTACTCAAAGCATACACTTCGGAGACATAGGTTAATTGTGTATACGCTCCTCACTATTTGTACGGCATTATATTTAGGTGCGAGGTAAATGTCTTTGGACGTTATTTCCCCAAACAATGCAGAACAGATGCTGCCGCGAATGATTACGTTGCTTCTGCAAGAATACTGAAATGAATTGCCCCTGAATTTCCTGAAAATAGAGAGAGCCCAGTATTACGCTTACTTCCGTACGGTTTTATTATCGAGCTCTCAGATGCTGCCAATGCGCATTGAGATACATACGTACCCATAGCTGCCACGTACTATGAGTTGCGGGGCAAGAACGGACGTGAACGTCTGAAACTATAAAGTATAGCAAAAATTTCGCCTATCTAATGTTTCTTCTCTCGTGCTCGCGTTTCAAAGTTTTTCACCACGCGAACACGTAAACAGAGAATTCATATCCGCGGGGCATATATATATCCACTCAATGGAAATGCAGCTTCGCCAAGTCTGTTCTTGCGTACCTTTGAGGCGGTCGAGTCTTTTCTGCATTTTCTTTCCTTCGATCCTGTGGGGCGCGGGGATATTTCAGTCGTGCGCTCTGCGGTGAAATATGTCGCAGCACCGGTGTTTTCATTTCGGCTGGCCCGAACGTGTCTGGAATCGTGGATTCTTTCTTCGTGCATGAGGTAGGTGAAACGTGGCGGTACGTTTTGTTGAATATCTACTCGCTGATTCTTGATCGGCCTCGTCTTTTTGGGCAACATATCAATGTCAAATTTTGTTTTCTTTAGTTTTTGTTCGCTCTGGCTCCTCAGAAACCCAATGCCCTTCTTGTCGACCCCAAAGTGAAGCGTGTTCTTGAAGATAACGAACATCGGCGTGCTATTGAACGTTCTTCTTCGCTTTTTAGGCAACTGGCGTTTGCCTCAAAAGCGCTGCATACGCTACTCAAAAAGTGCACACTCTAGCATCTCCGACACCGACTGCTACTCCGAGAAACTTAGTAGAACCGTTTTTGATTGTAGGGTTTAACGCGCCGACGCAACGCAGGCGATGAGGCGCGCCGTAGTGGAGGGCTCCGGATTAATTTTGACCACCTGGGGATCTTTAACGTGCGCCGAAATCTCGTACACACGGGCGTTTTTGCTTTTCGCCTCCATCAGAAAAGCGGCCGCCGCGGCCGGGAATCGAACCCGCGACCTCGTGCTCAGCAGCGCAACGCCTTAGCCACTGAGCTACCGCGGCGGGTGGTAGAACCGTTTCGTTAAGCTGATATTTGTTTTCTGTACTTAGCCCCAAATATTTCTTGCATGGATGATATCTGGTGATTTTCACTTCCGCGGAACCTGGTAGAACCCCTTCCATGCACCAGATATATTAACAGCGGAGCTGTTTCGGCCTGAGGTTAGTCCGTTGGCATAACAAAAAAAAAAAAAAAAATTACGCCCACCTCCCCTCGCGGGAACCCTGGTGTGATGCGACGCTGAAGGGGGTTCCATTGGCGTCGCATCAAGCAATCGTCGGGTACGGCTAGAGAGCAAGCGTAATCGCAAACGCGGACGACCGTCGACTGAGAGACCGGCCAGAGCGCGGCACTCCGCGTATATGCGCAGCGCACCCGAAGGAGAGGAGATGGCAGGAGAGAGAGTACTGCACATTCGCACAGCGCGCAGCGCCGCCCACCGGCGGAGTGAGAGTGCGCTGCGCCACGCGCCTGAGAGAGAGTGTTCGCTGTCGGAGAGAGAGAGACGGTGAGCGGAGGACAGACGCAGCTGTGCGGACGCGGATGCCGACGCACGCAGGACAGGGCCGCCGACAAGAGATGCTCCTCTCAGCGTCGCATCTAAAAAAACTTCGTTTCGAGGCGCAAAGCCAGACCTTGGCGCAGCTGCGTAGGCTAAGCCAAGCATTGCTTAGCTATGACAATATCGCGCGCGCCGGCACCTCTCGACCTTCGAGAACACTTCGGCCAGCGTTCATGACGTGATCTCTCGTGTGCTCTTCTGCTCGCCAGTTTAATTGATTGATTGTGGTGGTTTAACGCGCCGACGCAACGCAGGCGATGAGGCGCGCCGTAGTGGAGGGCTCCGGATTAATTTTGACCACCTGGGGATCTTTAACGTGCGCCGAAATCTCGTACACACGGGCGTTTTTGCTTTTCGCCTCCATCAGAAAAGCGGCCGCCGCGGCCGGGAATCGAACCCGCGACCTCGTGCTCAGCAGCGCAACGCCTTAGCCACTGAGCCACCGCGGCGGGTTGCTCGCCAGTTTACTTGCGTTCGCGGATGAAGTGGGCAGCACAGAAAAGCTCGCGCTACAGACGCCGCGTTCGCGAAGACAGCTGCCGCTGATTCTAGTACGTGCTAACACCGTCCACTTTGGGAGAAAAGTGCAAGCCTGCGGACAAAACTCTCTCGGCCTACCAGTCATGGAGAACTTTAAACAGCAAACTGGGAAATTCATGTTAGCTGCGACAGCCGGGTTTCCGAGGATGGCAGAGAGGAAAATGGGCGACAGAAGAAGGGCGTCATTCCCAAAAAGAGGAAGCGTGGCATGAAAGCCGCCGCTCCGCTACTCGACAACGGATGTGACGAATTCAGTCGAATACCGAATATCGCGCCAGTGAAGCGGCGGCAAAATGTCAGCAAGTTGACGAAGATCCGGAGTGGCGAGTTCGAGTACATGCATACTGGAATGACTAACCATGACATGACGCCGAAAACTTGGCCGAATCTAGTAGCATAAACATTCAAACCCTGTTTAAATTTTTTCCCCCTAAAGTAGAGAACGGTGGTTAGAATCGGGGGGTACTTAGAATCGCGAAAATACGTAACTACCTCGGACAGATGGTTAGTGCTGACCCCAAGAACGAGAGAGAAATCAGGTACAGAATCGGTATGGGTTGGAGAGCACTTGGCAATCACTCCCAAATAATAAAAAGTAAGCTACCTCCTATACTCAAAAGAAAAATATATGCAACCAGTGCATACTCCCGGTGATGACATATCGAGCTGAGACTTGGCGCCTCGCTTGGCAACGAGAAAGCAAACTTAGGTCGGCCCAACGGGCAATGGGACCAATAATGTTTGGAATAACACTCAGGGACACGAAACGAACTACCTGGATCAATGAAAAAAAAACTAGTGTAGTAGGTACCACAGTTAAAATAATAAAGAAAAAGAAATAGACTTGGGCTGGCTGTGCAATGAGACAAACCGAAACCAATGGACAATTATAGCAGCAGAGTGGATACCAAGAGATTTCATTTCATTTCATTTATTTATACTGTCAGCCCTTAGGCCGTTACAGCGTGGATGGCCGAAGTAGTACATGGTGCATTCCACAGGATGGTTAACAAGTTTTTCATTTTCACTGTATAACTCACTGAAAACGCGCTACATAAAAGCAAATAACATGATACTATACATGCAAATACAGGCCTATAGTATTGCCAAGAATCAAGATGTGGACAATGTTTCGACACAGGATTGTCAAAATAAAACATGTAAAGTTGCACGCTTTGGTACTACCGCGCGCCGGTAATACAGCTCGACATTGCCCTCTCAAACGTACCAACGGAGTTCAGCTGCGTTATCTCCGGTGGCAGTCTGTTCCACGCTTCGATGGTATGTGGAAAAAACGAGTATTAAAATATGTCTGTTCTTGCTGTCATAGGCACGATCTGATCGGGACTGCTGTGTCTTACTGGCCGCAATGATCTTTTCTGTATGTAAAGTTCAGTTTAATTATTAAAGGACTTCGTGTAAAACAGGTGTAGGAATTTCAGTCTTGCAATTGCTTGCCGTTCGGAGAGCGTCGGCAAGTTCAACTGAGTTGGCATAGCAGTCAGCATAGCATAGCATAGCTCTAAATGAAAGGGAAGACTAATAACACGATAAAAAAATGAAATACAAAACTTCGGGATTTAACTGTGTACTCGAGCAGCGCAGGACAGGATCGGTTGGAGGTCAATGGGAAAAGCCTTCGTCCTGCAGTGGACCTGAGTAGGCGGATGATAATGATGATGATAATATTAATGAGGATGATGCTGGTAGTGATGATTATGATGATGATGATGTACGTATAGTAGGTAGTTCACCTGTTCTCAGTAAGTCCGTGGGGGCGCCGTAACGGTTATATTTACTATAGATGAAACGAATTGCCATCTGCTGGACATTTTCTAGTTTAGCAATAATATGTTTTGTGTGAGGGAACGAGCAGCATATGTTATATTTAAGGATTGATCCTACGAGCGATTTTTAAACAAGTAATTTCGTATTTAGGAAGGCCATAAAAATTGCTCTCCTAAGGGAATATAGGGAAGCAAGGGTTTTGAAGGTTACAAATGTTACTTTTTTATCTCACTTCTGTTCATCAGGTATAATGTCGCTGACGTATTTATATTCCTGAAACCTCTATAATTGTGTTTGTTGTTTTTCATAGGGAAATTTTGGTGGTTCCTTTCGCGGTGGAGATAAATTATGTCCTGCAGCCTACCGCCACACAGGGCTATAGACGTCTGATCATGATCAACTTTGCAAATTTTTCGCGGTTTTCCCTTCATAGGGCTGAGTGTTTTGAAACGAACTAGTTCCCGGGTCCTATTATTTTTCCCCACTTAGGTTGCAAGAATAAAACTGAATTTTGAAGTAGTACCGGCTAAAATGAAAAGATGTATTCGGACAAAGGATGTCGAGCTCTCTCATCTAGACAAAGTGTGCAGCTGCATTGCCGTAGAAAATATTTACCAGCCAAAAAATCTGTGAACTTGCAAAAAGCTCCGTTTTGCTGCATCGCAAAGCTCATTTCCAAACACACTAGGAACACTCAATACATTCTAGCAAGAAAGTGCGCCTTTTTTCCATCACCTGAAGTTGTTTTCAATGCGCTCCCTTTATTATTTTAATTTCTGCGATTTTTTTTTTTCGCAACGTAGGTTTTCATCTTTACCACGTTTTTCAAATTGCAGTAACAGAAAGAAAATATTTTTCTCGTCAAAAATCGGATACAAGAACAATTATTGTAGGTAAGTGATCAACCATGAATTTTTAGAGTGTGATCGAAGATATGTCGGGTGAGCTCTCTGGGACGTTTGCCGTGGAATAACTCATTGCGGACCGCTCACTGTCTTAAACACACCACTGTCCTCGATGGCACAAGCTTGAGGCCGAAGACCTTTTCTCACAATCCCAAAAAATGGATTCATTCTCTCCGCTACTGCAGGTACGTAAAGCGGCAATTGAGGGGCCCAGTCGTAACAGAAATGCGTTCCCCACACTACTCTGTGCTTCGCTACAGATTTTGAGAAACGGATACCGTTTTGGCCATCAGTCAGTCTATACCTGCTACAATAATTTTGGGGTATGCTGTTCTATTAGCTGTTTGCGCTTGAAAGTTTACACCACAACCACGCACAGTACTTGCTGACTATGAAAGTTTAGGCCATGGTTTGTCCAGTACAACCCGCATTTCTACGGCGCGACATTGCTTCCGCTCAGGGAACAACTAGGGCTGCTGTGAACGCTCCCGGCTGGAGTGGCACGCTGAGACTGTTGCCTCGTGTTGCACACACAGCAAGCCTTGCTCCCGGAAAATCTCTTTTGATCGTAAATTCAGTCAGACGAAAAAAATACAAAGAAAAATAAACGAATACAAAAGTTCGTTAAACCACGAAATTTTTCTCGTATGCGATATTGCTACTTCACCCTGTACACGTCTCGCCTTGTTAATGTATTCCTCTCCCACATTCCCGCCATGTCCGCGCTCCCTGTTTACATTGCACTTTACTGAGGAGAGACGCTTGGGATTTTTAGCTGGAGGCTATTTGGGAAGGTTTCATTGTCCCCGCCGCTGGTTATTACCTCTCCCGCAGTCCTTCCACACAAGGCATGCGACGCTCCGATGCTTTTCAGCCTTTCCGCTCGCTGGTGGAACAGCATCGCCCAAAGCGAACGTGGTGGGCTCTCTTCCAGCTTTGCCCACGTGACTCAAGGGACCAGTTGTTTATATTCCTAGGAAAATTATAGCGGCGAGCTGCGATCAGCGATGCGCCCGGAGGGAGCTGATAATTAAGCTCGGACCACGTAATTGGCGCTAATTTGAGCGTGTCCTATTAAGGACCACACAGGCTGCTCTAGCCGGCCGTTAGATGGAGTTTATGATGATTACGAGAAGGATTAGACAGCGCGCGCCCGTGCACGGCGCGGCCACTGCTTGATCCAGAGGTATAAGCAAGAGTCAAACTCTGGGAACTAAGACGATTTGAGGCTTGTTTTTTGTGATTTTATTTTGTTTTCTGTAATTTCAGGGAGGCCTTCAAGAACACCAAGGTTTAATACGTGATGACGCAGTTAAACTCTGGGAACACTTATGAGTCGTTACAGTTAGGGCGGATCTTTCGCTAGCAGAGTGCGTGGTTTTATGGAAGAATTAAATGGGAGCTGAGCGGGGTGATGAGGTAAAATACGCCAGTCTGAGGAGCTTGCGACCAGGCAACGGGAAAGGTGTGGTGTTTTCTTGCGTTTTCGGTGTTTTCGCAATTATTATTGCTTTATACTCATGCTTGCTCGGGATCGAGCGCCACCAATTAATATCTATATTTTGTGTTGCTTACTCTCCTAACCAAGCGTTAAAGCAGGGCTCGCTACAGTAATGGGCCAGTGTTTCAAGCGTGGCTACTGTGGACGTTAACGGCGTAAATGGGAGTGGGAGTAAAATGTCTCATTTGCCCTATAAAAATTATTTTGCGGTATTTTGAGCAATTTAAATGTTAAGTGGATCCTCGCAGTAGGTTACACTCAAATTGATCACTGCATTCGGAGGGTCCCGCGTTACGCGCTTCTACTGGTCGCTTTTAAGCACAAAAAAAAAGGGGGGGGGGGCAGCAGGACTAGGATTAAAGGGCCCACTGCTGAGAAGTTTCGTATGAAGTCCAAGTGCCCAGTTGTTTTAAAGCGAAGCTTTTAGCCTCTCACTGATATCGCCTGTAGTCTAGCCAAAGAGGCACTGCAGGGAAGTCAACTTTCTCTGACGATGAAAAAGATTGTGGGTAAGTTAAGAAAGATATAAACGCTTCCCGCTGATTGAGTCAAACTTGTGTCCTTAGCGTTATAAAGCCGACGTCTATCCTTTTGAGCCCTTCCGGTACGGTCGTCGCAGTTTTTATTTTGAGAGGGACGTGCAAAATTAGACCGAAACGTCTCCCCTCGGTCTAACCACGACGATGGTGGAACGCTTCAGAAAGCCATGGAATGCCCATATCTGTAAAGCACTAGAGAGCCCAATCGCAGGGCAGTAAACCGTCCCGACAAGAAACAGGTGGTCACATAAAGAGCTCACAGTCTTACCTCTTACTCTTGAGCAATAGGAACCGCTCGCTTCTGAGTTGGTTCGTTCAGCGCAGGACTTTATTCTGAAAGCTTTATGTTGCCCAATCTTTGTCGTTTCGACGGAGGGGTAGTTGATCTTTTTTTATTATTTACACTGAACATATATCTTTTAAAAGCGGCTATGTTCACTAATGGCTTGCTAGCACACGGAAACCATTAGGCTGACGGCGTCGGAGCAGACTGATTGAGTGAGTGAGTGAGTGAGTGAGTGAGTGAGTGAGTGAAGTGAGTGAGTGAGTGAGTGAGTGAGTGAGTGAGTGAGTGAGTGAGTGAGTGAGTGAGTGAGTGAGTGCGTGAGTGAGTGAGTGAGTGAGTGAGGGAGGGTGAGTGAGTGAG
>CM023450.1:112877530-112890030 GCA_013339765.2 Haemaphysalis longicornis | reverse complement strand
TAAACGTTTATGACGCGATCTTAGTGAGATCTATATGAGCGCCGGGCGTGTGTCACAGGCCGGCGTCCCGAAGCCAGCATTTGCATGCAGCTGATTGCAATTCCGCTGCCCTGAAATTTAGTGGCAGTATCTCCGTAAGCAGTGTTCCTCCTCCGATGGTCATGTTGCGGCCATACACACTATGATGTAAATCGACTTTGTGCACTTACAAAATCCAGCGAGCACTCATGCCTGACAGCACGCAAGTTACGCTGCCAATATCACAAAGCAGATATTGATCCGTACCATGAAAAAGCCAAGGCGGCATACATTTCACAAACATTGTACCAAAGAAGTACGATGGATAATGCAAAATTACACTCCGGAGTCAGCACTAGGGTTGCCACCTTCCCGGTTTTGGACCGGCCCGACCGGTTTTTTAAACAGCGGGCGGGTTGCCGGTCCATATCTAAACCGCCGTCATCAGCCCGGTTTTTTGGCTTTTGTGCCGTGATTATGTCCGTTTTGGCGTTTTATAAGCGTCAATTCAACAACTAAGACGATAAATACGTGTCGACAAGCTGCGCAAAGACACGCGAGCAGAGAAAATACGCGGGCGAGGGCGCTGCCTCAGATGGAGGGGGACCTAAGGGAAGAACAAAATAACGAAATTCTACCGCCGCGGTCAGCAATTGCGTTACTTTTCAGTGAAGCACATGCAGAGCGATTAACCAAGCTCTCAATCACTTTCATTACAAACGTTATGTTGATTTCTCTCTAAGAAAACACTACAATAAATGGCACTGCATGTTAAAAAACATGGCGTCTTTTTTCAACACATATCCCCCTCTTACCCCCCCCCCCCCCCCCGGAAGGCCCGTTTTTTTTTTCGGGGAAAGGTGGTAACCCTAGTCAGCACACGACGACAAATTTAATGCTGGGTCGTCTTGTCCCGAGGTGAGCGCTCGCAAGATTCATTTGTTACATTTATCCTCCACGAGAAGCGCGAAGACGGGTTTATAGAGTAATCCGCGCCCGCGACCAAACTCTTCTTCGAAACATCACCATATGACACAGGGAGACTGCAGAATCTAGCATAAACCGAAATCAGAACCTTTATCAGATACGACACTCTTCCAACGAGCCCGTGTGTACGAGATTTCGGCGCACGTTAAGGATCTCAGGTGGTCAAAATTAATCCGGAGCCCTCCACTACGGCATGACTCATCGTCGTCCGTTGCGTCGGCGCGTTAAATCCTGCAATCAATCAATCAACTCTTCCAACGACACCTCGTATCGCTTGTGAACTGCCTACCCTGTATTCTTCAAAAATGCGTCCGCCGAGTGATCAGCCGTTCGTTGAAGGCGAAAAACAAACGAAAAGTGAACACGCAGCAATTGTGTGTGTGATTACTAAAAACGTTTAAACGGTCATTCGTTGATTTCGCTCCGCATTTGTAAACAACGATAGTGAGCGTCCTCCTCCCACACCCCCCCCCCCCACCCCCCCCCCCCCATGTCTAGCGATATATCACTGCTTTCGCATCTAGTTGGTCTGGTGGATGCTACCTTGCTCAAACAAACGTCTTTAGCATTTGAGAAGCTGCACTCGTTTTTTTTTTTTTTCATTCCCGTACGACTATTCTATCTATTCCTGACTTGCAGGCCATTGATTTTCCCGTGGTTTCATTAACATATCCTTGGTTCTTACTATAAGGCATGAGCGGGCACATATCTGACACTGCACATCCTTTGAGTGTATTAACATTTCGCTCGCGTGGCTTATATTCCCATAAAAGGCACAAGGTTTTGTCAGCTATTGGGTTATCACATCCCGAATCATATTTTTCTACGACGTACATAGAAGCAAAGCCGCATTTGTTGTCTGCGCTGCAAACAGTGCCAATATGAGGTCTAAACGAGGCGACAATAAATAGAATTCACTTGTGCTGACGTGTTCGAAGGTGACAGCGGTGATATGCTCTACCGTCGCCGACGCCGCAAGAGCGGCCACGAAGTGCGCAGAACCGCCTCCCCGCAGGTAGCTCTTGTTGGCGTTCGAGCGCGCTACCAAGACGCAGCTGTTTTTTTTAAGTGCCCTATACGTGCAGTTAGCTTACAGACGTCCCCATAACAAGTTCTTTAGTGCGGGAAAAGGCAAAGAGAAGCGAAAGAGAACCAAAACTGCATGACCGCCTATCAGCCACGCAGCGCTAATCCCGCAACGCCGCGGAGAAGCGGCAGCAGGCGGCGCAGCGATCGCGAATCTCGAGGCGTATAGAGCCACATCACGCAGCTGCTCCCACGGCCACTGAAGGAATCCAGTTGCCACCGTCCGTTTTAATCGGCGTCCACCGTTGATGCCATGCTCGATGGGGCACCAGAAAAGAAGGGGCAAAGTTTCACTGTAGTTGCGCGGGAAGCACAAATTAAGGGCCTTCCTAAAGGCGCATCGGCTCTGGAATTGCATCAAAATCGAAGGGTTGAAATGATGCAACGCAGACCAAAGGCACACCAAAGGCGACGCCTGCGCAAACAATCGCAGAGTGCTGCAAAGCCGCATCACGCTTAGAATATTTAGAATAACCGTGCTGCAAAATAAACGCTCTAAAGATGCACCAACTGCCCCAAAAGTGTGTTTTACTCAAGTCATTTACATTTTCTTCAAGAGAGCGGCGCTTATAACGAGGCCTGTTTAAAGCTGCGTTGTTTCCTTGGAATGACAGAAGTACGGCGACTACGGCGATGATGAGAACAACAAAACCTGGGGTGAATGCGCTGTAACAGCTTGTTCTGCAATAAGCCCGCACTTACCGCAAGCTGTGTTTCCGAAAGAACGAATATGTGCGCCTGCCCAGAAAGGGCATCAAAAATGAGGTGTTAAAGGAGCCATGAGGACAAATACAAGTTGGGTTTATTATAAAGACTGCTTAGTCCCTATAACAATGATACCAATATCATCGTAATCTTCGAACAAATATTTGTGATATTAAAGAAAACGTTTGAAGCAGTCGCGACCCCTTAGCCAATTTCCCGTAACTTTTCTATGACGTCACGGAACCTTGTTTGTGCGATTGGCGGCCGCCTAACTGACCTGTCGCGCGACGAGACATGACTGGACGCCTGTAATGGGGCCTCTAGTTCTATTTCACACACCGCATCGCTTGAATGCTAACGTGCAGTTAACGCACTGAAATTGTGTTTTATTGTGGCCCGTATGACGTCATTCTTGCTCATAACACGTCACTGTGGCGCAAAATTTGAAAGGTTTTAAATACTTCTTGCTTTTTTTAGATGCAAAGCATCTCTTAGTCCCCTCCGTCGTCCGGTGTCCGCATCTCTCCCCCTACACTATAAAAAAAAGCCGTAGTTAGCGGCGCCCGGTTTCCATCCGACGACTCTCTGGCCGCCACGGGAGGTACGTGGCGCTCTTCCCACAGCGCTACAAAAGCCGAGACAGGAGCAAGTACTACGAACGCGCCTGATGTCCTTGACTCATTCAAACTACGACAAGAATCTACTCATACAACGAAGGCACGCGAAGCTGAACGTCAACGGAAACGACGAACTAAAAACTTTAAAGGAGGATGTTAAATTTCCCGGGAAAGCTGTGGCGGGAAGCGCCACGCGCCTTGCAGCTCAACCAGAGAAGAAGACGAAGAGGGCGGGCAGTGGGGTAGGAGCGTGAGCACGCAATAAAGAAAGACGAGAACCAGGAGGTGTTCGATCAGGTAACGCCGGTGTCGGTCTCTTCGCTGTCTCTACATTTCTCTGTCTCTACATGAGGTTCACACTACGTTCCCATTCTTGCTCCGGCAACACAATGAAACGGCAACACAATGAAACCTACACGGAACCCCCATGATGCTTCGCATCCTCCTCATGGTTTTCCACGGGAAGATGGTGGAATTTTTTTCGTTAAAAAACATCTTTTGTGGCTGTAATGGAGCTGAGTGGGATACTGAATACTAGTTCTTTCAAATTAAAGGAAGTTGTATTTTCTCTTCATGGTTCTTTTAAGGAGTTGCGCTGTTCCATTCGCACAGAGACCATAAATTCATCGTTCGGAAGCAGTGGGGACAAAGGCCAGGATTTAACCAGAACCCAGGGACAAGCTTGTTCAGTGTTTCCCGGACTGCAGCCACACAGCAGCCGGACTGCAGCCATTACAGTACCAAACTCTGGGACCCCTTTCTGTATAATATTTCTTCACACATTGTATACTTTGTTACGAATAATAAACTGAAACTGAAACTGAAACAGCTGTCCAACATCCAGCAATAGCTGAAATTTCTGAGCGAGTGTATTAAAACTAGTGCACCTCATGAGAAAAAATCGTATTTCTTTACCCATTTACAAACACCTCCTTTCGTGGTAACGCCGTTCATTACACATAGCGACCCAGAGTAAATATTGAGAGAGTCAACGGGAACGTTTGAGGTCCGCTTTATTTGCGAGCGCTGAGCACGGACGCAAAAGGACAGCAACCGTTCCAGCAGCGGAGATGATGATCAACCGACGAGAAGGAAGATGAAATGAGATGATCATGAACGCGCACAATGTCTAAACGACAACGAAGCAAAAAAGGGATATTGGCCGCTTCCCGTTGCAAAACCTCTCCTTTGCCAATTTCACGCTCACACTATTACTCCCCCTCGGCTGAAGCAGCCATCCTGGCCGTCACTGTGAGATAGAGGAATCGCGGCGAATTAACGGCTTCATGCGGGAAACATGTACAATCTCAGTTCCCCGGCACCGACGGTCAGTGACACCGGAAATAGGCGTGACGCGGTAATTCACTGGTGAGGTTTGCTCCAGGATTCTGTAAGGACCGATGAATCGGGGCAAGAGCTTCTCGCACAATCCAGGAACACGGAGGGGAGTGGCAAGCAGAACTTCTTCACCAGGTTGAAAAGCGACCGAACGATGCTTCTCGTCGTGGCGAGACTTGCGGTTTTCTTGACAGGCCACCGGGTTCAAACGGGCAAGACTGCGGCAGTGAGCCAGTCTAGAAACAAACTGGTCGGGAAGGTTCGCTGTTGGCGCGATAGGTGCGAGAGAGAAAAGACGCGTCAAATACAGAAGAAGGGGAACGGCCATAGACGAGGAAAATGGCGAGAATCCAGTTGTTTGTTGCACAGCGGTATTGTAGGCGTAGGTAACAAATGGTAAAACGGTGTCCCAATTGGTGTGGTCAGGGCCAATGTAGAAGGAAAGTATGTCCGAAAGAGTCCGACGGAAGCGCTCCGTCAGGACGTTTGTTTGCGGGTGGTAGCTCGATGTAGTTTTATGAGCGGTGTCAGCGGCTCGAAGCACTTCAGAAAGTAGCGAAGAAAGGAACGTTCGTCCACGGTCACTGAGGAGAACTCGAGGCGGAACGTGGCGCAGGAAAATGGCCCGCAAAAAGAAGTCTGCAACTTCTGAAGCGCAGCCCGAGGAAATAGCAGCAGTTTCGGCATAACGGGTCAAGTGGTCCACTGCTGTGACAACCCACCGATGGCCGGCTGCAGTTACAGGAAGAGGTCCGTACAGGTCAATCCCGACAATATCGAAGGGAGCTGAAGGGCATGGAAGGGGTTGGAGCGTCCCCACTGGGGCCGAAGTGGGTCGTTTGCGGCGTTGGCATGTTTCACACGACGCAACATACTTGGCGACGCTGGTTGAGAGGCCGGACCAAAAACAACGTCTTTTGATGCGGTCGTATGTCTTCTGGAAGGCAAGGCGACCAGCCGTAGTGTCGTCATGAAAACTTCGCAAACTGTGTGACCGAAGACAACGCGGAACGACGGGGACCCACTTGTCGCCGGTAGGGTGGTAATTGTAGTAGTAAAGGCCACCACCATTCAAGAGTCTAAATTTTTTCAGTTGGCGGCGTGAGCGACTGTTTGGTGGTCGAGCGGAACCGTCCAAAAGGTAAATCAGGTGGCGACAGTACGTATCCGAACACTGAAGAGAGACGAGATCAGAGGGGAGTTCCGGGCTGATATGTTCCGCGACGGCAATAGGGATAGCTGCCACTTGCTGAGCAGACGCTAAGCAACTGTCCTCCGTGGACGACAGTGGATAACGTGAAAGAGCGTCGGCATCATTGTGTTTCTTGCCGGTCTTGTATGTCACGGTAAAGTTGTACTCCTGTAGGCGAAGTATCCAGTGGCCAAGGCGTCCGGTTAAGTTTTTGATGGACGACAACCAGCAGAGTGCGTGGTGGTCGGTTACAACAGTGAAATGACGTCCGTACAAATAGGGCCGGAACTTTTAAAAAGACCAAACGACAGCGAGGCACTCCTGCTCGGTAATGGTATAGTTTTTTGCGGCTTGCGTCAGCGTGCGGCTGGCATACGCAACTACTTTTTCCATAGGAGAAGCAGTGCATTGCAAGAGCCCGGCCCCGATACCATGGCCACTGGCGTCTGTATGGAGTATTGTTGGGGCGTTTTTATCAAAATGGCTGAGTACAGTAGAAGAAGTGAGGGCCTGCTTGAGTGTTGTAAACGCTGTCTCACAATCTTCTGACCACTCAAATGAAGAATTGGCAGCGAGGAGTTTGTGCAGCGGTGAAGCAATTGTAGAAAAGTTGCGAATAAAACGACGGAAGTACGACGCAAATCCCAGGAAACTGCGCAGGTCTTTCTGACGGAGAGGCCGGGAAAATTACTGACGGCCGTAGTTTTGTCGGGATCAGGACGAATTCCATCTTTGCTACCAACATGACCCAACAATTTGATAGATTTACTTGCGAAGTGACATTTTATTTTGCGTTGAGTTGCAGGCCGGCATTACTGAGGCAAGTTAAAACTTGATCATGGCGCTGGAGGTGCTCTTTCAACGAGGACGAAAAGATAACAATGTCGTCGAGGTAGCAAAGGCACGTTTTCCATTTCAATCCACGAAGAACATTGTCTATCATACGCTCGAAGGTTTCTGGAGCATTGCAAAGCCCAAACGGCACGACATTAAATTCGTAGAGTCCATCGGGTGTCGCGAAAGCGGTTTTCTCTTTATCGGCCTTATTCATGGGGATCCGCCAGTACCCGGATCGAAGATCAAGACTAGAAAAATATTCTGCGCCTTGCAAGGTGTCTAAAGCATCGTCGATCCGAGGCATCGGGTACACATCTTTGCGCGTGATTTTGTTGAGTGCCCGATAATCCACACAAAATCTCAAGGAGCCGTCTTTCTTTTGAACCAGCACCACGGGTGATGACCAGGAACTTGCAGAAGGACGAACCATGTTTCTCTTCAGCATGTCGTTGACGTTTTCTTGGATAATTTTGCGCTCTTTAGGCGAAACACGGTACAGGCGTCGGCGAATGATGCAGGAACCATCCTTTTCAAACCGATGGGTGGCCGCTGAAGTCTGCCCCAGAACCGAGGTGTGAGAGTCGAATATTGTCTTGTGTTTGGCCAGCATGGTCAACAGTTGTTCGGTTTCCTCTGTAGTAAGGTCAGGGTTGATAATTGCACCAGCAGGAGCAGACTGCAATTTGGAATCCGATGAATTATTCGTAGGTGATAAGGAGCTGAGAGGAAGAACAGCTGTAGTGGCATCGCGGGGAACGAAAGCAACAGGGGCGTTTTGAGGTACCAAAATGGTCTCGGTTGTACTATTGACTGCGGCGAGAAAGGCGGACCCATTTGAAAAACGGACATGGCACGGGGGGCACGGACATGGCACGAGTAGTCCTCGAACGAAGCAATTTCCGGTTGGTGCAATTAACGAATCGCCGTCAACAATGTCGCCTGAAGCTACGGAGATTACGGTTTCTTCGCCAGGAGACAGGGTAAAGTCGGAAGTACAGGTCAAGCGGAGCTCTGGATCGCCAGCGACACTAGCAAGGTCCCTTTCGGTGATGTCAATCATCGGCTTTCCACATGAGATAACAGCAGATGCAGATCGCAAAAAGTCCCATTAACGAATCGCCGTCAACAATGTCGCCTGAAGCTACGGAGATTACGGTTTCTTCGCCAGGAGACAGGGTAAAGTCGGAAGTACAGGTCAAGCGGAGCTCTGGATCGTCAGCGACACTAGCAAGGTCCCTTTCGGTGATGTCAATCATCGGCTTTCCACATGAGATAACAGCAGATGCAGATCGCAAAAAGTCCCATCCTAAAATGATTTGAAGAGGGCATGGAGAGAGTATCGCAAACTGAATGTGATGACGAATGCCGTTGATCATCACACGCGCTGTACAATGTCCTGAGGGTTGAAGCATAGCGGCGTTCGCACCACGTAAAGCTGGACCAGAGTAAGGAGTTCTCACTTTGCGTAGTCTAGAGCACAAACTTTCATTAATTATAGATATGCTGGCGCCAGTGTCTACAAGTGCTTCAACCATAATTCCCTCAACTGTAACAGTCAACGTACCTTGAGTGTTGTTTTATGTATACCGTTAAAATTATGCTGTGTACCCACCATGAGTGCAAAAAAGATCTGTTTATTTTGGTATTGTTCGGGAAAAACTTCCTTTTGCTAAACTTTTTCTACTTATGTCACAGTCTCTAAATTTTTCGTAGTATATATCTGTTATCATTACACTGCTTTTTTGTGCTTTATCATTGTTTTCTATAACCAACCATTGCGTTGATATAGTTTGCCTATATTGCCATTTGGTTTGTTTTTGTTTATAATTTGATTCACTGGTTGTTGAATGTGTGTTGCTAGTGCTGGTGCCGTTGTGCTACATCAGGGACGGTTTCTCATCAAGCGGCCCGATCGGGCTTGATCAATCGGGCTCGATCATATAGGATGAAACGCCTTTTGCCCCGTTTACCTCCGAAGAAGATAGAAAATTATAATATTTTGGGTGGTGTACTTGTACTCTGCCTAAATAAACAAACAAACTATAGGCTGAGTCGTCTTAAACTTCCGGCAGCTCACGGATCCCTCACAAGAGGACAATCAGTAACGTGGTGTATGCTGCAGACGTTCACTTTCCCCCACCCCGCCCTATGCCACCGACAGTACCGACAGACCATAGAAATGGTGTTGACTCTCAGCTGCTTCACTCACCCACATGGTTTGGGCCTGCCGTCTCAAACCCCATTCCGCCAATCCCGCGTTCAACATCACTAATTCCGAGCAGTGGGAGACCGCGCTGCTCTGCTGCGTTCCCGAAGTAAAAGTTGCAATCGTCCAGCTGGCGGAAGACGCCGACAGGCGACGAAGGCTCCTGGCTGCCGTCTCACGAAGCGCCCACCCGGAACCCCCTATCGGGTGGTTACGCTCAGCAAAGGTGAGAAATAAAGTTTGATCTCTCTCTCTCTCTCTCTCCTCCTCTCTCTCTCTCTCTCTCTCTCTCTCTCTCTCTCTCTCTCTCCTCTCTCTCTCCTCTCTCTCTTCTCTCTCTCTCTCTCTCTCTCTCTCTCTCTCTCTCTCTCGACCTGGGCTGATATGGGCTCCATTCGTATCATTTCGAACACTCACGTCAAGTGCGATATAACGATAACCAAAGAAAAATATTTATGAGACATTGCATATCGCTTTGATTATCAGCTGAAAGAGCAATAACGCCTGCGTAAAACATTCCCGCAATGCGCAGTTGTACCCCTTCACCTTGTCACATATGCGCTAAGTTGAACCGTAATTGACTTCGTTCCAGTTTCTTTTTAACCCTACCATGTAAAGCCTAAACTGTATCGGGCTCAAAGAGCATCCCTGTTTCAGTCGTCGATGGGTGTTGACCTGTTGTGCGCAGTTCTTCGATTCCCATTTTAGGTGCACTCTATTACCTTCATAGTTTGTTACTCTTCACCGAAGCCTTTGAGTTTCAGCACCCTCCGCAGCAGTTTTCTGTTTACGTTATCACATGCCTTTTTAATTTCTAAGAACGTAATGGTCTATCCTGACCTTTCGCAATTTCAATGCACTGTGTTATCAGAAACCAATTACCGCTCAAGCGCCTGTCCTGTCTCAATTAATTCTGCAGTTACCCAAGGATTTCATTTTCTGCCATCCATGCTTGAATTTCTGGTTTTATCACCTGCAATGCGAATCTACACACCACTGACGCTACTGTGGGTCGTCTGTATGAATCCCTATTGGCTTTGTTGCCTGGGCATTTATACATTCAATTCATCCTGCTTTCTAGCCAATCCTTTGGTATTTGCTTGGTTTGTATCCCCTTATCCATTGTCCTCATAAAATATGCCTGACTTTTTGGTCCGAGCAGGTTTACCAGCTGCATTTGTATTCCGCCCGGGCCCACGGCTGTTTGGGGTGAAACATTTTGTTCTGCTTTTTTCAATCAAGGCATCTCAACTTTATTTCCATTTCTGCTGTCCTTTCTGGCATTGTTGTTCTCGTTGTTGTTCTCCGTAAACTTCTTCCTAAACATTTGATGAATATCCGCCAACATCTGTTCTCCTTTTAAAATGCTGTTCCTTCTCATCAATCAAGAATTTTTAATGGATATTGTTCCTTACGCTTAGGGATTTTACGTGATTCCAAAAGCCCTTGGATGCGCTTTTGTCCTTCTTCAGTATTTCTACCACCTATTCTTCGCTTTTTTGTTTTATTTTTGCTTGCTTTTGTTTATTTTTGCTTGTTTTATTTTTACGTACTTCTAGTTTTTCCCACCAGTAGCTACCCCATTTTTCCTTCACTAGCTCCGGTTCTTACCAGTTGTTTTTGTCTCTCTATGTTCTCTCGACGCCTTTTTACGGTGGTCAATGGCGTCCCCTGTTTCCTTATTCCACCAGCTTCTCGGCTTTTTATTCCCTTTCCGGTGGCTTTGTTGCTTGGCTTCATCCATCTTCGGCTTTATGAACGCAATCATTTCGTCGTCATCCCAATTTTTGCCTGGCTACTTATTGATTTCGTCTTCCATCTGATAAGTGATGATCTTTAACTGTTTATTGGTGGTCGGTACGTAAGCAGTCGGTTCCGCTTTCATCTATCCTTATTTCCCGTAACCTTTCGTATACTGTTTCGGAGACCAGATTATAGTCAATGTTGGACTGCCTGTTGCCGCTTTCCTACGCAATTGGGATCTATGTAGCCATCCAAATCTTCTATGTTGGCATTCATATCTCCAACTAAGATTATTTCACCTGAATCTTTAAACTCGTTTGTCTCTTTTAGGACAGTTTACCATTTTCTCATTTTCCTCACTTACTCCTCTGCCCGTCCACAGATACACAACTCCAAACCATGTGTTTTTCCCCGCTATGGTGCCTTTAACCCATAGATGTTCTTCACAGCTTTTGTGCCCTCTCTGGCAGTCGGTTCCTTGTTTAATAAGTATGCCAACACCCCCACCCCCCCTCTCCTCATCCCTGTGGTTCTGTTGCATCCTTCACAGACATAATCGTCTGTGACAGGTGGGGCTTCTAGGCCTCAGAGGTAACCCTCGGCTAAGGCGTACACGTTTATTTCTTGCCGTTCATGTTGGTTTTAGATTTCCGCACCCACTTCTCAGGTTTCCTGCCGCGCAGCATATTTATGTAGCCAATGAAATATTTTCGCATTTCTTTTTTCCTTTTATCTTTCCACATACGGGGTTGGTACCCAATTTCTGTCTTTTACTAAATTTTTATCGCTATTGTTTCCACTTAAATCGCCTTTTTCTGCGCTCTCAGATATATGTCTATAGGTTCTCTGGTTAGCTCTAGCCCTGTCTGCTTCCCAGCGTTAAATGTGCCCATTCCCTCGCTTCCCATTTGTCCTCTTTCCTTCCTTCCTTCCTTAGCTTTGCGGGGCCCCCTAAAAAAGCTACCACTCTCCCCCCTAAGCACCACCCTACCTTGTTTCCTAGCCTGGGGCAGAAGTAAATCCCGTCCCACTGAAACGCTTACCTATGTCCAATGCTGCCCACTACCCTATTTACGTCTATTCCTTCAAACCCAAGTGCCCTGCCGTGCCTCTCAATCTCGCTGTTAGCAGCGAGCACTGCCCATTCGGTGTACACGCCCTGCTTCGTCACCTCCAGCACGGTGCAGACTGCAATCGGCACGTTTGTTGCCGTTGCCCAGATCGTTTACCCCTTTCGCTATTTCCGTCCCAAGTTTTTCCTCCTCACCCTTGAGAACTTAGGTAAGCCTCGCGGCAATCTCGTGTCAAAACTTAATAACTGGCGATTGGCTTACGTACTTTGCTACCATGAGTATAAACTGGCCCCTTAATTCTCAATAAGCACTAAGCAGGTCATAGCCCACAATTCAGACTTGGCGTGAAGTTTTCACATGAACATTTTAATATAGAACGGACATGTCTTCAAAATACTAGATTTTCTGATTACAATATTCTGAGTGTCTTAAATGTTGGTTGGTTCTGAATAACTAATATCGCAAAACCTCCTCAGATTGTGCTAAAACAATCGTGTAAAAACCTTGCCCTAGCTTTCGAGCCTAAAAACAATAATTTTTCGGGAAGAACACAAGAGTGCACCTTGTTTTTGCCGTCTCCGGCTCCAATAAACCAGAACCTGTACGATATAACACGCTGCCGTGATTAGAGGACAACAGGTTTCAAAAGGTCTGCTGAGGGAGGGGGTTCATTTAATTCTGCCTGTTGACCTAGACAC